>JAOYSI010000831.1:0-17776 GCA_025775065.1 Hiodon alosoides
TATATGAAAAGGATCTGTGAAGGATGGCGATGGATGAAGAGGAACGTCCAAAAAGAGAATGGCTGGACGACATTTATGAGAGGTGACAGAGGATCAAGACTGCACAGATCACCTTTGCCCATGACAAAGAACAATGTCGACAGTTTGTGTGGTGCGTGGTCGACACAAACGGGCTTCAAACCCATGTATCAATGGATGGATAGATCGGCCGTTCTCAGTGGCAGAACTGCAGCATTTAAATTGCTTAGCAGCTGGTGGTGTAGTGGTTAAGGCTTGTAGCCGTAAAGGTTGATAGTCCCGCCACAGCTGTTGTATTCCTGTGCGAAGTTCTCCTTCAGCTACTGTAAATATCCAGCTGTATGAATGCAGAAACTGTGTAAATCAAATCAATTGTACTGCATTCAACACAACAAAATTGCATCTAAATAAAAAGGCCACATTATTTAATTAAAATTTTTTTTAAAAATATTTAAATATCCAGTGCTGAAATTAATACTGAAGTCCATCTAATAATGAGTAGCCAATGTTGATTTTTTTCTGCTGTACCATTATCAAACAAAACTCTAATGGGCCCATGTTGGATTTGACTGTGATACCAACCAGGTCATGTGAGAAAAAGCACATGCTCTCAAAAAAAAAAAATCTGTTAGCCTTCATGTTGTAATATTAAAATATCCTCTATTACAGTGTACATAGCATTTTTTTTTTCTTGGCATTGTGAGATTGAGTTGATAATTTGCATTCATGGCCAACTTCTGTTCTGATTGACTCATAGTCTGACTCATTAGCAAGGAATGAAAATATGTACATAACCAATTTCTAACTATATCACTTAGTGATTATTTCACTGCCCAGATATTATAAATTGTTTATTTGGGTTGTTTTGCAGTATAAGGCTACTTGTCTTGCATATTAGACACCTATGCTTTATAAATTATGTTTGAAAAAATTTGACAAAAAAAATAGCCAGGGGTTGCTTCGAGTTATCTTTGGAAAATCTGAAATTTACAGTGAAATTATGTACCAATATTTCAAATTAAACTCACACACACCTACTTTGCTAAGAGCTCGTTAGATTTGAGTATTTGTCAGTTTATTTCGAGACACCTGTCATTAAAGAGGAGTCAGTAATGTTTGCTTGGTGTTTTTCTTTTCTTCAGACGCAACAGTGACCGATATTATGATTGCTGCACCTGGGGAGGAGGAGTCAGAGGTAATGGCTTGGCCATGTGACTGATGAGCGGGGATGAGGAAAGGACAGAAGGAGAGAAAGAAAAAAGGATAAAACAAGGATAAAAGTGCAAGGTGTTAAAAGACATGATAGACAGACACTTATCCAAAGCTACGCAGGGCTCTGGTTGATATTCAGTCCATCTGAACGTAACTGGCCCCCAGATCTCCTATGCTGACGGACAGCGGACCCACCGCTGCAACCATCACAAGCAATGAATGCTCTGGCTCCCTCGTCTGCCGTTCGCAGGCTGGAGTGCATACAAGGAGATGCTGTCAGGGTCTAGCCGGACGGCGTCCAGCACTCACGCATCAGTGGGAGTTTAGGGGGTGTCCCTTCACCTCCACCAGATGGAAGTCCGCCGATGAGCTTGTTAGTTCCGTTGTCGGTGTTGCTGCCAACTCTCTGGGACATGGGCAGCCCCACTCTCACTCTGACAACAGACTGGCTAATTCAGGTTAGGCATACACATCACAGTCTTCCGGGGGCATGCGCACGGTCTGAATTAGACGTGTGCAACCTCAATAAGGACGTACCTTCGTCACCTCAACACATCCAGATTCACTGGTAATTTGATGATATTGTTGTTGATAAGTCGGCATCCCCTAAATTACCTCTGAGTTAAACAATAGAAGTTCACGATGAGTATATCTGTGGCTTTCTCACTGACTCCCACAAGAGGCTATAAATGCATAAAATGGAAATAATTGGAGAGAACATTAACTTGCCGTCTGTTTTGCACCAAAAAAATAAAAAAATAAATAAAATTAAAATTAAAAGCAGACTGGATAATATGTGTAGTGTTTACTTTTAATGCCGGGTTTCTGAATTAGCTTGCATTGTTAAGTTTGTAAGCACCTGGGAAAATCGCTAGATTCATTTTCAGAAATGTGGAATATGATTATAAAGATTATATTATTACCAAGGGCATAATTAAAAACTGTGTAGACAGCACTCTCTGTTTGCAAATTGGATATGATGCTTGAATGGTGGGGGTGTTAGTTGTTAATTATTGAGAGAAACATGCCAAGCAAAGTATAAAGTACATGGCATATTTTTCTCTACTTCTTGCATCGTGATTGCTTTGGTAGGGGTTGGGAAGACTGATATAGACAATAACAAGATAAACATATGTAGCGTAATCTTGGGATATTAGCACATAATACTACACAGTCAACTGAGTTTTATCATAACAAATTATTAGTTTAATTGTTTTTACTGTCTCTGGAACTATTAATAAGGTAAAACAATTATATTGCATTCCATAAATCAACTCGCGGATCATAAGACTGGGTGTCTGAATAAATAATGAGCTTTGTGTTGAAATTGATAATTAGCAGTTTTATAACTAAGGATTATGTATGGATGACAGATATAAACTTTCACAAAATCTATGAGGACAACAGTGACAACAGTGAAAATGGCATATTTCTGGTGGGCTACTCAGACCCTCCCAACTGGAACTCCACCCCCAGGTAAGGACCAGCGTTTCAATGTATGCCAAGAAAAGTATGTCAAGTACAGTCTATATAACTGCCGCTTCACTAGTATACCTGTTGATTTGACCCTAAATTAATGTCCTGCACTGATATATGTCACAGCCATATTAGTGGCACAGTCTGATTCAATTAACGGAACTATTTGGAGTGGAAATGCGCAATACGACAGTCATTGTCCACGGCTTGGGTCACTGTCTGTGAAGAGCTTGCAGAAGCTCTACCTGGTGTTACCTCACTGTCCAAACGCTTGGATTAATTTAAGGTACTGAGGTAATAATTCAAACAGAAAGTCTGAACAGAGAAGTTGGCATTGACAGATTGTTATTACTCCACCTAAGTTAAGCATCATACTGATGTAAAGAGAAATGCAAAAAGGCCATGCTTTTTTAAAAACCTAATTTGGTGTCTCTTAAGCCAGACACAACCCAACAATGTGTAATTACTTATTAATTAACTCATTGATATAAGCAGCATTGTCCCAGCATTATTGTTTTCAAAGTCACATGTTTTCAAAACATTAATTTTCTTTGCACAGTTAATGCACTGATTTTATTTTTTTTCTCATATAGGCAGAATGGGTTTTATATGAGAGACTCTCCGGAGTGTGATCCTATTATCTCAGCTCTCATATGACTATATAAGATAAATGCCACTGAAGCAGATGTGAAGAAACACATATATCAACCCAGCTCACAGTCACCCCTTCTACGGTTTATGTAAAAGCAGCAGGTTTTATATACAGCTGTCTACATAATGACAAACAGAGGCAATGAAATTGGGCATTGTGCTGCAATTTATCAATCATTCCAGAATTTAATGCATTTTTTTACTAGAACAGAAAAAAAAAAAAAAAAAAAAAAACACCCACCAGTCCTTGCTATAAACATCCTCCTCTTGATGAGTAAATCAGTATATCGTCATAATCTTCGGAAATGAAGCACTGATATCAGCCAGCTGGTTTAAAGATTAATGCTAATTTAAAATATTAATTTCAAATGTTGTCACTCAATTTTTCTAGACTCTGTAATCTCGAAACAACTGATAATTGCTCATACCAAGCAATACATCAGGGTTGATCAATGACGGCCACAGTGCCCTAGAACCTCACACCCTAAATTGTAGTCATCATTTGAATTAGAAATGACCAGCGACCAGGTGAAGTATTTTTTTTTTTTTTTTTTTTTTTTACTAACATATAGGTGATACAAAAACCTATAAACACTGTGGACCTTGAGGACTGGAACTGGGGAATACGTTGGGTCAGAAAAAGACTGACACATGCTCTAATCAGAGGACAAAACTGTTGTGCAAGTACAGAACTGACATTTGTCAACTTGTCAGATGACTGCGATGACTATCGGCAGGGTCAAAGCATACAGTCTGTAGTTTTGCTAAATAATAGTCTGTAGTTCTGTGAAATAGTGACAATAATAATAAAACTGGGGGAAAAAAAAGAAAAAAAGAAAGAAAAAAACAGTACATTCACCAAGGAAAGGCCTGTTAATTTCTTTTTTTTTAGTTAATGCCTCCAAATAAAAAAATTAAAAAAACATGGTCACCTTACTCGGACCTAGTGTTCATTCTTGCTTGAGTAAATCAAAAGTGTTTTCTGACTGCCAGTGCATTTGGCTTGATTAAAGCTATGCCAGGGGCTGAAAGCTGTCCACATCCTTTTTTAAGCCTGTTTTTCTGACCTTTTCCTTTTTTTAGCTTGAGCTTTTTGCCGAACGAAGACCTGACACAACGCGACATGTTGCCAGGTCAGTAAACATGGCATCGGTTGAGGAAAAAAATAAAAATAAATAAAGAACAAAATCACCTCAAACCAACTTGTATGCTAGAAACCTAACTTCTCATTTGTCTTCAGAGAAGCATCAGTTAGTTCTCATTTTGTGCCTGTTTTTTTTTTTTTTTTTTTTTCCAGGCAAATTGTTTACGGCTGGAAAACAACTATGAAAAAATGTTCTGAATTTGTACACACACAAGTGCACATATACATACTGTTACATACATACATAGTTTATTAGGTACAGCACTACGTTGACATAGACTTGTTATATAAAGCAGGTAGATTTGCATCAAGGCATTCGGCTACTGTTCGATTTAATGTTAGAATGGTCAAACGAGGGATCTAAGTGACTGTGGTGTGATTGTCAGGGCTAGGTGTACCGGTTCTAGTATCTCAGAAAGAGTGAACCTCTTCAGGCTTTTCAGGCACGGCAGTGTCTAGGGTTTAGACAGATTGGTGTAACAAAACCAAAAAAATCTGCTCAGCAGCTGTCCTGTGGCCGAAAACCACTAGTTGACAAGAGAGGTCAAAAGAGAATGGCAAGAATCAAGCAAGCTAACAGACAGGACAGAAACAGGCAAATACTGGGGCAGTACAACAGTGGGTGTGCAGAACAGCATTTCGGAACATGCAACTCGTCGGTTCTCGTCAGTTGGAACAGTGTTCCTCTGTTTTACATTGCATTGCATTTTGCATTGCATTGCATTTTACATTGCGTGGGAATGAAGTTTGATTTTCAGTGCCTGGGACTCTCATTTCAGCTTTCCCAGAATGTAATAATAGGTTACTAAGTTAAAAATAAACTGATAATAAGTTAAGTTAGTAATAATATGTTAGATGTTAGTTGAGTGCTATGCGTCCCTGATGCATTAAGTATGGTAAGAAGTCCTCACCTGGTTTTACCTTTGTGGCATCTGCATAGCAATGGAAAGCATTCTCGTGTTTATGAATGAACTACATGCAGCTACATGCAGAGGTTAAAGAGTAAGGTACCCAAGACAGAGCCCTGTGGGACACCTAACTACTGTAAATACTGACAATTCATCATTTGTTTGCACAAATTTAGGTATGGATGTGTCCTAAATCAGGAAGGAAAGGAGAATTGTACCATGCCCTTTGTATGACTCGGTAAGTGCCCCTGTACTTTACACAGAAGTGACCACGTGGAGGTTTTGGGGTTTTGCATAGTGACATCAGTGACATCAAGGCAAATTCGGTAAGACCCAGAAACATAGCAAAAACTCAAAATACTACAAAATGCACAAATTGTAGTTATGTGATCCAAGGTTTCACACATTGAAGTTTGTATCTTAAAGTAATAGGCTGTGTTTGCATCTTTTTGCATCTTTTCACCTTGTCAGGTTCTTCTCTCTCTCGGCCCATGCGATGAGTTGTTTTTACTGGTACCACTGTGCCTTCCAATACTCTTCAATAACCTGTGGGAATTCTAACAAACAATACAATAATAAATAAAATATTCAATTAAGTGTATGCCGGTATGTCACTATTTCCAACAAATTTCTCTTCTTGAAGGTTCACTAAATGTAGAGTGCCAGTTAAGTATTCCTGGAGGATCCAAAAAGACTTAACGTAGAATAAAGTAACAGGATGATTGTAGATTTAGAAGCCTTTCAGCCATTCCTATGTATTCCCTAGGCATGTGTGTAGCTGTTATCTAGTATATAATAAACATTTCCCTTTGTAGTAAGTGCAGTGTTTTTATCATTTTGGTGGCGATGTGGGTTTGTTTTTTGACGGTCTTTGAACTCTAAAGAATTTACAGAACATAAATAGAGCTGGTTTGGGAATTCAAAAAGCTTGTTGGAATCTTTTGTCAGCAAATTCGGAACATTTTAAGGCGGTATTGCTCACATGAGATCTAATAGTCTTTAATAATAAAAAAAGGATATATGAAAGGAAGATGAGAATCGCAACCATGAATGTATAAAAATCTAACATCTGTGGGCTCTCTAAAAAAAAAGTGATAATGGACCATGTACAATTCTTATAATTTACTACACAAAACATAATTATTATCTGTAGATATTTCATTTTTTATTCAAACGCATAAAAACAATAAGCTTTGGAATTATTTTCTAAATATACCGTTATCTGTAAAACCCTCAAGCACAACATTTTTTTTTTATGTAGAAACACTTCCGAGGGAAATTGATTGAAAGTTAAGGAGTAAACTCCTGACACAAGACTATTCAAAATCTGAAATTTCAATCTATCAATTTTTATCTTTAAGCTCTCTTCGTCATTAATTTTGTACCTGATAAAGTGAATAAGATCAAAGCTTAATGCACACAACCTAAAACACCCTGTTGGAGAGTAACACAATCTGGTTAGATTGACTAAACAACAGATTCAATAATTATGAATAGATATAAATAAATTAAACCAAAAACAATTAAAATATTTGATATGCCTCATTGTGTTTTACTTATTTTTGAAGATTTTTTCTCTGCTTTGCTTTTTGATGAGTCAGATTAAGATTTTTCATTTATTGGTACCAATCTGTAAAAATAATAAAAGCTCCAACTCAAAATACCATTTTAGTAACGGAAAAACAGGAACTGAACTCAATGGAGAAGAGTGCCTTTGACATGGAAATGGCATGACCTTCAAGCTTAAATACATTGCATACACTACTATTTAAATACATTGCATAACCTACTACTTAAATACATTGCATACAAAGTTATTGGGCCAGCAGCTCTTAAGTGAGCTACATTAGTATTACTGCTAACACAATTTAAATGCATTTTATTCAACACACAGCCTCGCACATCGTACCACCCTGGACAATATTCCATGCCCCACCAGGAATGCGAGCATCACAGTTTGAAGGCAATTGCCCTTCACACATGCATGCATGTACGCATGCAGGCAGGCACACACACAGGCAGTTTGCATGCATTTACTTATTTCTAGTCATTATTTGTATAGAAAACCACACCAGGTGTTTAAGGTTTAATAAGTGGCTAACTGAGAAGATGAAATTGTTATGTTGAAAGAAGACCTGTTGCTGTTGGCAGATAATGTCTCTTCGCAGAAGGGCAAGAGGCTGCAAATATGCAAATAGTGTTGGCCTACAATACAATTAGATTATGAGAAATACATCGTAGGGGAAAATTACATTTTTGCCAACATATTAAGTGTATCAATATCCACCACTGATTTCCTCCTGATGGAATAAGGATGAAATCTACTGTGTTTCATGTTTCAGGATCGTGTCAAGGAACTGCTGCATCTTCTTGCCCAAGTGAGCAGAGTATCACAGCTACAGTAATAAAGCACAATATTCACTTCTTTTTCAAAGAATTCTGGTGCTTGGCACAAATTTTACTTCTCAGGAGCATATTTTTATTGATGTGACTGGGATTCATATAAATACGAGAAGGTGATAGGGAAGGAACATCCTTCCTGTTCAACAGTGGATGTCCCTGGACAGCATGAGAGGAAATGTTATAATTTGTGCTGCCATCAGCCATCATGGGTTCCTCCATTACCATGCTAAAATTCCTGGACACACTTTATAACCTTCTCTTCCCATGCCAAGAGAGTGCATAGGGGACCATGGCAGACTATATATGTTGTGTGACAACCCTGGTGGTTGTTTGTATGGGGACCCCCTGAGATATCATGAGTGCACACCTGGAATTAGTGGATGAGATGTGTGAATAGCATTAGTAGTTACTGCATGATTCGTGGTGTGTCAAATATTGTAGTAAAAATAGTGTGTCATATCTTCCACTTGATGGCTGGTTTAACAATCTGGTTTTATTTTGTTTGTATGTCACTGTTCTGTGTTATTTTTTTAATTTTTTTTTGTCATGCTATATGTATATGACTTTTATTAATGTCATGACTTTGTCAAGATTGGTTTAGTTGGATTGGTTCAACAATAACACAGTTTTCAGTTTATTTATTTATTTATTTATTATTTATTTTTGTTTTCTTTCAACAGGCTCTCCTTTCCATAACCCAATTCAGGAGAGTTTTATTTTTGGTTAAAGTTTTTTGTTAGTATGCTTTTAGGACTGAAACCCTCATAAGAACCAGAGTGTTGAATAAGGCTGCATATGTTCATTTTGAAAACACAGATGTTTGAAGTTTTGAAATGATACTATGAATCAGCTGAGGAGATGAAGGTCTACAAATACAGGTTTTGCCTGTACCCCTTTCAGTACCAATCTCTGCTTCTAAATGGCGTCAAATGCATATCTTAAGAAATAGACATTTCAATTGCATTTAAGTATAGATATTTACTTGAAATGAAGCAATTTCTTTTGAACTGAGAGCAGCTAAAGAGGAAATGTATAATTAATTTGATATTCTGCTACCTCCACACCACCCCCCCAACACACACACACACACACACACACTACATCCATTATATATAACTCTCAATTCTTCCGATGGACTATTGCAATTTGCAAACATCTGTTGTTGTGAAAGACTCTCTCCTCATTTCCAGACTGCATCCCAGATGACTCTGATATAATATTTTGCTGGGGGATTGAGGGGACTGGGGCACGAATAGAGATGGTGTTGAGTGGGTGGGGCTTGTTGATTTTTGAAATGTTAATACATTTGAACAAAAAATCAACAAAAGAAGATTTATGCATGCAGAAATTTACAAGTTCGATTTGATCTATTTTGTATAGTTAAAAGAAAATAAGCAATAGTTTTGAAATAAGATTTGTTCTTGTTAGGTAAAACAATCAACTTAGTGAAATTACAAAAATAATATTTTGTCTCAGGTTTCTAACATATGGTTGGTAGTATTGACAAGGTAGTTATATCATAGCTGATAGGTTTAATAGGTTTAATTCCCCTTTTTCATTTTATTCTTTATATTATGCTAAGTAATTCTGTGTGAATTTGTCTGTTACAATATTGATAGAACTAGATACGCGCAATTAAATTATTTTGTGATGCATGTGATTTTCGTTTAAGTCTGTGCACCGATTATGCAAAACTAGATACTTACATAAAGTTCACACGAGGCTTCAAAGGAAGTAATTTTTTTGTCCCATTTCTATCAGCCATTTGCTAATTAATCTAAACTTCATAACAAACATACTCAATACATACAAGGCTGAAATGTGAAAGCTACTTCTGATTTGTCAGCGGCGTATTCAGAGTTTTCTACATTTGTATTTGAGTGAAACGGAGGTACTGCAGGGCATTGTTAATGTTTTCTGAAGGTCCATGTCAACCAATATTTTATACACAGTACTGTGAAAAAGTCTTAGGCACCCTGGCTTTTTTACACAAATTTCTCCCTTGTTAGTGTGTCAGTAGTACAAAGCAATTTTTAGATTTCCAAACATTCATTAAAATATATGAAGAATAAAGAGTCTTGCAACATATGGTATGGTCTCCACAGAGCCCTGATCTCAACATCATCGGGGCTGTCTGAAATTACTTGTACAGACAGAAGTTCTTCTGCAGAAGAACTGTGGTAAGTTCTCCAAGATGCTTAGAACAATAAACTTCCCTATTGTCTAATTTAACTGCATTGATGGAGTTTTAAATAAAAAGGTGGTCACATCAAATCTAGAAAAAAACTTTTTTTTTTTTTTTAATACTGTTTACTGCCCTTTATAGTATTTATTTTATATTTTTAATTTTATATTGAAATGTTTCATTTAATTATTTTTGAAAGCATCTCATATTCCCTAGCAGATAAAATACTCGTCTGTCCGCGTGTCTTGAGTTGCTTTCCAGGGCACGTCTCTGAAGAGGACTTTCTTCTTCAAAAGCTTAGTACGCAGGTTGAACAATGACGTTGAAGAATTGTCAACAAATCTCGCCGTTTTGCTTCCAGGAGTTAAAATAACTTTTAATTGTTAAAATTAACTTTTCCCTCTGGTCCTGTAAAGATGACCTAGTTCTGAGAGGTCTAACAGGCAAACTGTGATCAAGGGTTTTTCATGTGGGATGGCCTAGAATTAATTTTCTGATTCTGTAGAACTAATTTAGTAAAAACAGCCAGGGCTGTCTCACATGAGTGGTTGCTAGAATTTAAAAAAGGCGGCTATGGGACAGATGATATCACTTCTTGGTGTCAGAGGGAGATGTTTTTTGATATACAAAATGTATTTTGATATTGCGGTCCATGGTCCAGACAACATCAATATTTTTATTTGTTCATACATCCAAAGGATATTGACACCAGGCCCATTTCCAATCACTACTATACATTCAATGTACTCAAAAGTCAAAGCATAGTGGTTTAAATGTTTTATATGTCACTGTAACAATCACAGATATAGTATTTATAGTTAGTTACACTATAGCTGCATAAATACAGATTTTTCTTATATAATTGTGCACATGAATAATGAAAGGGTTACTCATTTAGTACAGCGAAGCTATACAAAATAACCTGGTAATTACACATAGCTACACAGTTATTTAAGCAGTAACTGCAATGCAAATACACGGTGATGAGAGACACATGTAAAGAGGTTCCATTGTGTGTGTAGCTTCCTGAATCATTTTTGGGTCCATTCTACAGGACATGAAAGCTTCTCCTGTTACATTGCCTTACATCAATCACAGATCCAAACAAGGCATTCCACACTCTAAACCTGAATACTAACTAAGTTACAGGGCTCGAAAACTTACTTCAAGTTGTAAATGTGATAAAAGTAATCAGATTTCCCAAGTAAAAGCTCCTACTGTCATGAATAGATGACACTAATTGCAGCCCGTTATTATGCAACAGATGTAGTTTACTCCATCTTTATTTATGAAAAAGATGCAGGCATTTTACCAGGGGATATTGGTGTACTATATAACATATGCATTTCTGCCGCTATAGTTTTCCTTTCATTTGTATGTATGAATCAGGAAAAAAGGCAGAACATAACTTTTTAAATTGAGTTTTTAGCAGCTTGTAATAATCCAAATAAAGCAAGTTGCTGAAGCTCATACACTGCTCAGTTTGTTCAATTGTTTCACATTTTTAGTTAACCTGATTAATTTATGCCTGGCTCCCGTACTGGCAGCGAGTCAGTCTGGGCATTTTAAGGAAAAAATGGGGAGTCAGTCCGTATCAATTTATTCCTGCAGTTCAGGGGAAGGGCAAGGACTCAGTCACAGTCATAGGGGTTTGGTCACTTGGAAAAAGAATGGAACTAGTTAATGTGTATTGTCTTTCCCCCCATTATTAGTAGTATTATTGTTGTTTTTGTTTTGTTAAGATTTAAGATTAGCATTATATTTGTATTATGTGCCTGCTTAATAATCCTGTTTTAGGTGATTAAAATGTTTTTTCTAATGTTCTTACATATTTATCGTGGCCTTGAATGTTTGAGTGTGGATGGAAACGCAGGTGTGCATTCTCCGCTTTTTCTATTTCATGCTGTGCCAGGTCATTCTGAGATTTGTTTTGTATTGTTGCACTTCAGTTTATATTTCCCCTCTGGAGAAATCTCACAGTGCACAGCACCAAGACAACTTGTTTGTAAAAAGCTAGCTGTGTCAGATAAAATTTGATCGATTGATTGATTTATAACTTTCAATTGAACCGTGTGACAGCACCTGAGAAGTTCAAATATTTTTGGGCAAAAGTTATTGTTTTGTTAAAACTATAACCCAAAGAAGGTGTACAATAAAGAGCACTATCAGCTTAGCTTGTGCTGTTTGAAAGAAGGCGTTGCCTGTTTGAGCTTCTCACAGTTAAAGGGCATGACACAGCATCCCCCTCAATGTGATCACAGGAATCTGTATGAGGGTGACATTTTGAGCGCTGTATTTTTCATATCAGCTCTACAAACAATGAATAAAAAAGCCATCATCTGACTGCAGACCGTACTGAGCCTGTAGCCAGCTCACATACATCTTATACATCTTTCCTGCACATTTCAAAATACATCTATTGTAGGGGTTCTCTTTTTATACATTCTCCAGCTTACAACACTTTTGATGATGAAGCTGGTCCTTCTGAAGAAAAGACAGAAAAAACTGATATGTGCTGTGAATAAAGTTCTACAATGGATAACAGTAACTTTAAAAAGTTGACTCTGCAGTTGTAAAAGTTTTGAGAGTTGGTAGCTTTGTTTTGTTTATTTATTTAAATTTAAACTTTTTGCCAGTGTGAGTCTGTCTTCTTGGGAACTTGGGAATGCTTGAGGTTCATCTCTGGAATGCAAAAATGAAGCCCTGCTTTAGTCAAGCAACTCAATTTGGAGTTCACTGAATTAATGTTAAAAAACAGTCATGATAATTAGTAGCGACATTTTTAGTTTTTAAGTTCAACCCACAAACTTTTGCTTTTGTTTTATTGGACATGTCACCAATAATGATTTTGTGGGTCTGGTTTAAGGTAAACATTGATTGTTCATGCCCTGGACTGATTTCCAATCAGTGAGGAAACTTTAAATTAACATAAGCCTAGGCTTAACAATTAACTTTCAATTACTAACGCGTTATTATTTTTTATGTCCTTAATTGCAAAGTTGCAGTAAAAAAGTACAGAGGATTCATCTTGCCATGAAAGCACAGTGAAATGGCATCACTCAACAGATGCGGAGGTGTAAAAACGAGCTGTGGGACTCAGCCTGCTGAGGGGACATAAATCAGATGAATGAATGAGGAAAATCAAGTGAATGAGTCAGATATCATATCTCTAACTCCCAACAAATCAATTGTAATTTATGGCAGTATATGATTCAACATTAATTTAAAGTAATGTCATTACCCTTTTGACTTTTTTGTCGGGTCCCTCGGCTCTTTTGTCGGCGATTTATTGTCAACACAAAGATATGAACAGAACCACTCTTCGGGGGAAACTAAAATAACAAACTAAACAAAACGCCGAACAAAGCGAAAATAAACGAAGACGCAATGTTGGCAGCCCCTTTGCCATGCTGACTCTTTTTCTTCTGCCTTCGTTCACGTTTCTTTTTTCTTTCACCTCTCTGACCACCACTCTCCCGCCCGGCTCCTCTCCCGATTTCCAGCCCCTACTGAGCAATCACAGGCTGTTAAATTATGTTCATAATTACCGCAATCCTCAGCCGATGCTGGTGGGTGTGCCTAAACCTCTCCTGCACGTGTTCTTGAGATGGACGCGTGGCACAGGGTTATTCTAAAGAGTACACTGGGCGTGGTCCTGTAATAAGATGTCACCGTTGCAAGTCAGTTTGTGAAATTTCTTCCCTCCTAGATTTTCCATGATCAACTGTAAGTGGTATTATTGCAAAGTGGAAGAAATACGTTTAGGAACCACAGCAACTCAGCCACGAAGTGGCAGACCACGTAAAGTTACAGAGCGGGGTCGCCAAGTGTTGAGGTGCATAGTGCGTAAAAGTCGCCAACGCTCTGCTGACTCAGTAACTGCATAGTTCCAAACCTCCTCTGGCATTAACATCAGCACAAAAAACTGTGCGCTGAGAGCCTCATGGCATGGGTTTCCATGGTCGAGCAGCTGTATGCAAGCGTTACATCACCAAGCACAATTCCAAGCGTCGGATGGAGTGGTGTAAAGCACGCTGCCCCTGGACTCTGGAGCAGTGGAAATATGTTCTGTGGAATGAAGAATCGTCTGGCAGTCTGATGGCAAGTCTGGGTTTGGCGAATGCCAGGAGAACGTTTCCTGCCTGACTGCATTGTGCCAACAGTAAAGTTAGGTGAAGGAGGGATAATGCTATGGGGTTTTTTTCTGGGGTTGGCCTAGGCCCCTTAGTTCCACTGAAGGGAGATGTAAATGCCTCAGCTTACCAAGACATTATGGAAAATTCTATGCTCCTAACTTTGTGGAGACAGTTTGGGGAAGGCCCTTTTCTGTTTCAGCATGACTGTGCCCCAGTGCACAAAGCAAGGTCCATAAAGGCATGATTGGATGAGTTTGGTGTGGAATAACTTGACTGGCCCTCACAGAGCCCTGACCTCAACCCTATCGAACCCCTTTGGGATGAACTAGAACGGAGAATGCGAGCCAGGCCCTCTTGTCCAACATCAGTGTATATCACCTTACAAATGCTCTTCTGGAAGAATGGCAAAAAAATCCAACAGACACACTCCAAAATCTTGTAGAAAGCCTTCCCAGAAGAGTGGAAGCTGTTAGAGCTGCAAAGGGGGGACCGACTTGATATTAATGGCTATGGATTTAGAATGGGATGTCATAAAAGCTCCCGCAGGTGTAATGTGCAGGTGTCCCAATACTTTTGTCCATATAGTGTATATATTGGTCGCTTGCAATGTCTCAGAATATTTAAAATTAAAATTGATAAAGATTTAATCTTTTTTTTTTTTTTCATTCATAAAGGATTGTCCTGCATAGCTTTTGGTCTACCTTTTGATTTAGTTAAATATAACCAAATGAAGGCTATGCAAACAATCAAACTGTACAATCAAAATTAACTGCATGAAAAGTGTGAACATTTTTGCAAATGGAAGTTTAGCTAATGCGAAGGCTTTGTCTAGTGTGACTGCTATACGTAATCTATCAATATTAATGAAACACACTGCTAAACCTGTGCTTATTATAGCTGAATTATAGCACAGATCAGAATATGAAATTTGAATCCATTTTTTATTACATAAAAAGTTGGAGAAGCAACTACTGAAATTTAGCGATTGTAAAATAGAGGCAAAGTAGTGATAAGCAAGGTTATTCTGCTGCATATTAAAGCGTTGAGCCAACAACATGTTGGTGTTTTAAAAACTGAGGTTTAAATGATTTTAAATCATAACAATTTATATACAGTAGTTTATTCTATAAATTTAAATTCAAGTAAAGGCTGGTTTAGGTTAGATACAGGTGGGTTACATGATGGTTGTGACTAGCCATTAGGGTAGCCCCAACTGTGAGATTTCTAGACAGAAAAGATGGCCTCCATACACATTGCTTAACAAATGAAAGCCATTGCAAGTAGTCAAAGTGAAGGAATCGTATGGATACTGCTCACAAGTGTTAACTTGAATCCCTTTTCACTTTTGCGGGAGCTTCTTGCCTTGCGAATCAGACTGTCATTTATCTAAATGTTAAATCAACACCACTCAAAGTGCATTTTCAATCAAATGAACAGATATGTGCGACACAATAAACTATTGAAAATATATAAAATATTGAACAGCACTTTGTTCACTTTGTCAATTATATTGCAAAATTGGTTAGAACTCCTTCAACTCAGGCAGATTTTATTGAGAACTATTTACCTGAGAACTAGAAAGAGTGGACGCTCCAAATGTTCTCATTTATTGTGCCCCAGGAAGCCTGAACATTTACACTTTACCTGTTGGCAGTTATGCCACTGATAAGTAAATGTGCCATGCCCGATTATGCTGGACACAGTGACAAGGTTAATTGTGCACTTCCATAAAAAGCAGTGAAAAAAATGTCTCAGTTTAAATGTTTGGTCTGTGTGATCTCAGGAAGGCTTAAAGGAAAACCTGCTCATAACAGGGGAGCAGATTCGAACATGCTCTCCAGTTCAGGTGTGTTCTGATTGTTAATAATTTAAAATAAATTATTACAGCGCTTACCCATAGTTCTGACCAGTACTTTAGGTTTCTATACTTTTCTATTTTGCTCAGTGGAACACTGAGTTTCTTTGTACACTGGTAAAATTGATAAATGAAATGGCTGTTCTGTGTGAATAACATTACTGCCACACGTCAGTTCTAATGGACTTTGTGATTCAAAATTATGCCTTTTAAGACTGTAAAAAGTGGACATATGAGTAACTGCTGCCTTTTAGGTGTATGTCAGAATTGATTTGCATATAACAGTAAAATTATGATTTTCAGGATCTTTTTGCCTACTGACCCATTTTTATTATTATCTGGTGGCATGCAGTGTGTTTGTCTGTCAGGCTTGGAAAGACCAGGCTTAGTAACCATCACATTGAATTTCTTATTTTTTGTTTTTTGTTTTGTCTAATGGTGGGGTGCCAGATGTGAAAGAAAGAAAAAGATTTGTCTGGGACCAAATCAAAACTTTGAAAACCCACTAATCACATTTAATAGCATTTTTTTCTTTTTTTTTTCTTCCACTCAAAAGTTTTGATTTGGTCATATGGTCATGCAATGGCGGCGGGATGGAGGGGCTAGCGGGGGCTTAAGTACCCCCTGAAAAAGGCTGAGCCCCACCCTTAGCCCCCTAAACCCCCAGTAATTTTTGGAAAATATTTATAGAAAAAATAAATCATCGGACTGACTTGTATGTAACAAAACGAAACTATGAAATCATATTTTTAACCTGTGTGTGTGTGAGTTCAGTGTTTTGGAAGGAGGGGGATGTATTATATTTTATAAGAGTACAGAAAGAAAATGTATAGGCCAGTAAATCCACAGATAATTTCTGTGGTAAATATTATTTGGATTATGATTGTTTGTTTGTGCTTGTTGTCATAAAAATGTTTTTTGCATTTGGTTTGCTATTTGTAAATTAATGGTGCTTGCTAAACATTTAGTAACGAGCGTTTCAATTATCTAGCCTATTAGCCATAGATCATTGAATCTTGTTTTTCTGTAGTATATTTATTTGTTATTGTTAGTTGCGTCAAAATTCTTTAGCACCTGCTATAAACAATCCAGCCCCCAGTAGCTCCACCAATCAGAATTCTCTGGCGCCACTGATGGTTAGAGGCTTGAAAACCAGAAAGAAAGAAAGTGAAATCGCAATCACTGCAACTATTTTCCTATTTTGTCTCTTTTACTTCAGTTTTTTACGGTGGTGGCCTACTCTGCAAATATTTGTTTTGTTTTTGCATTTACTTATTTGCAAATTCTGGTATGCTTTCTATTTCACAACACTTTTCTCTCTGTTACAACATCTTGTTTTGTTCAAATAAACGATAGAAAGTTTCGATAGAAAGCTTTACTTTAGTACTTTACCTGTTATGGAGTGGTTTCTCTTTTAGCATATTATATTTATAGATGTATATTGTCTTCTCTTTGTGATCTTTATAGTCGTATGGATATGTTTTTAGTCTTTTAATTTGCTCTTCGCATTATGTCCTCTCTGTGACTTTGCCATTTCATTTTTAGATTTTTTTGAAGCGACTGTACTCCATAAGTACAGATAAGTACATGCATACATTTAGAATTAATGATCCTGGATGTGCAGTGCAGAGGGTTGCAGCTGGATCCTGGAGAGCTGCAAGGTCTTTCTCGTTACATCAGCATGGCAGAATTAACTATAATGAACAATGCTAACCCTGGCACACACCTGTGTGTGTGTGTGTGTGTGTGTGTGTGTGTGTGTGTGTGTGTGTGTGTGTGTGTGTGTGT
>JAOYSI010000832.1:5423-17774 GCA_025775065.1 Hiodon alosoides
TGTATATATACGTGTACACGTATATGCGTGTATATATACGTGTACACGTATATGCGTGTATATATACGTGTACACGTGTATGCGTGTATATATACGTGTACACGTGTACGCGTGTATATATACGTGTATACGTGTACGCGTGTATGCGTGTATATATACGTGTACACGTGTACGCGTGTATGCGTGTATATATACGTGTACACGTGTACGCGTGTATGCGTGTATATATACGTGTATACGTGTATACGTGTGTGTGTATACGTGTACGTATATTTTGAAAGCTGCAGAACAATGGTTGTAAATTCAGTGTAGTTGGTTGTCCTGCAGGTCCAGCCCAAGACCCCGCTCCTGCAGATACTGCGTTTGGCTGGTGCTAAGGAGGAAACCTTCACACTGAAGGAGGTGTGTGAATTGCAATGTTATGTTGCTCTCAGCCTGTTGTCATGGTAATAAAGCTTGAAGAAAAAAACTACAAGAAATGCCCATGACTGTATAGTTAACGGTTAGTTGGAGGGAAAAAGAAAATGGGTTATATATTCTTTTAAAAAGCACTATATAAATCTTGTTTTTAAATCTTTGATTTACTTATTTTCTTATGTGCACAGCTCAATTAACTGTAGGACATTTTCCGTTTACGGTATTGCTGGAGTTAGTTGCTGCGGTTTGAAACAGGTCATGCATTACCTGGGCCAGTACATCATGGTGAGGCAGCTGTATGATAAGCAGAGGCAACACATTGTGCACTGCCAGGATGACCCACTGGGGGAGCTCCTGGAGGTGGAGAGCTTCTCTGTCAAAAACCCAAGGTGAGCTCCAGTGTGTGCGCTGGACAGAATTCAACCTGCTACTTGTGTTCACTTGCTTGGAAGAAAATTGTTCAATTTTCTAATTTACAGTCCTGTCTATGAGATGCTGAAGAAGAATTTAATCATCTTCAACAGTGCAGGTATGCAGTGGTGCCTTTGACATTTCTCATACTAGAGACCCCCCAATTTTAAATCAAGCTCTGCAATGTGGTAATGTATGAAATGTTTAAATTAACGTTTACCGTGTATTTCCCACCTCACCTTGGCCACGATAGTGGCGTTGATTATGTTGTCACGACAAAATAACCGTGTTACATCCCTTTTGCATCTTAACTTCAACTGCTTCTCTCTCACAATGGAAATTCTTTTGGGGTGTTTTTAAAATGATTATTTTTTACCTCTTTCATATGCTAAAGGCTATGATTTAGTCTTTGAATTATACTATACAATTATTCCATTGTTATACCATGGTCTAGGGCTGGGCGATATGGTCAAAATTGTTATCACGATAAAAAATTTCATATCGGTCGATATCGATAATTATCACTATAAATGTCAATTATTTCTTTCAAGTTTAAAGGCTGATTTTTGCTCCTGAGTGTAAGTTGAAGAAACTAGGCGGTTAATTGTGGTTTTAAACTGTTCTTTATGGTCAGAACATGACAAAAACTTGCCAAACAGTGGATCATTTCACAAATCTGAGGTAGAACATAAAAAAAGATGATAAAATCTTTTTTCAACATAAAAATATGCATGTGTAAAATCCTCAACAAAATAAATGTCTTAATAGATTTAGCTTAACGTGTTGCCAACGCCACTGTTTCCGCTTTTTGCTGTTTGAGGTCTCCGTTCGCCTCGGTTGCTTTGCGCTTCTGTGTACTTTCGCTGCTCTGACTTTGCTTAACAAACCCACGTGGCAATTCTTTTTCGAAGACCTAGTAGGTGTGCTGGTTTAATATGTCACGAGGGGAGGGCATTTGCACTAAGACTGAAGGGATCCAGCATACCAACTACATTGAATTCTCAGTAAGATATCAGAAATTTCAAAACATTAATGCATTTATGGTTTTCCATTCTACTGGGAATGTTAATTTGTTATTAGTGAGCTCTACATCAAAAGTTTGTCTTAATATGATTAAAATAATTACCGTTGCAAAGAGAAGGAAAATAATTACGTTGAATAGCTCTAATGCTAATTCATTGAATTTTTCTAATGTCTCACTTGGAAGTAAAATTTTAGTTAAAGTATCATCACGTAGCTTTAATTTGAATTGTGAGTATTGTTGTGTAATGACTGAATGAAGTGAGTGACCTTCAGTTTCTTGTTGACAATGTCCTCGTCCTTCGAGCTGGTCATGGGCACTGCACTTTCTTCGGTGTCACTCATTTTGCTTATTCCGCTCCAACTACAAGCCTGCCAGCCACTGTGTCTGGAAACAATACGACGCGCTGGCTTCTCACCATGCAACTTAACTTGTGCAATGCATACCTCTACTCCTGCAACATGATTGGCATTTGTCAGTTCGTGATTCAAATGAATTTTCTCGAACATTTGTTATATTTATATCGAGGAAAATAATATCGCAATAATTGTTGTTTTATCGCCCAGCCCTACTTTGGTCTAAGATGAATTGAGTGAAGATGGTGTGTTTGTATTCGCAACAAAGCTTCCGAAACCTGTCGGTCATTGTTTAAGCACTCTGCTTTTTGCTAGCCTCATTCTAAGGCACTGCGGTTGAATTTGAGACCCTGTCTCGCTGTAAACTCTGCTCTTTCCTTGTGTGGGGTGTGATGCAGCCAGTGTGTGGTGTGGATGGCACATGTTGAGGCCGTAGTGCCTGGTAAGTTGGCTAGGGGTCGTTAGCTGAATAGCAGGAGAACATAACTGGCATGTGGATTTGGTAGGATTCAGTTTTCTGTTATCTCTGTGAGCAGCAAAGCCCTGCTAGGAAAGGTCAGCCTGCTCAAAGATACAGAGAATGACTGTGCAATGTAAAGAGTAAATGTCAGGAAGGGGTTTTTTGTGTTACTGTGTCTTATTTGAAATCCAGACGCTGCAAAGAATCTTTCTGTCGACAAGGATTCTAATGAGACCACGAGCGAGGATCCTGGTCAGGTAAAGCTCAAGTATGGTGCTGTGGAGAAACAGTGTCCTAAATCTTTTCTATGGCAAAGAACCATCAAGCACTGTCCTTGCATGCAGAAATCCTTGCATGCAATTTGGTTATTTACAGGATGATAATCCACGGCTCTGTGTGCTGTTATTTCAGTAGCTTTCTGGCTGTATTTAAAATTCTGATTGTTTTAAATCTGAACTACACCCTTAAGTAGGTACTTAAACTTAATCTCCAACGTGCCATGTCAAAACTCATGACCATAACCATGCTTGCTATAAGAGACTTAGGCTAAGGAGCTGGTTGGTTCTTTGCCCTGGAAGACAACGGCTGTCTCCGTTTGGTGTAACTGTACAGAGTGGCACCGTCTCTGTACCTCCTCATCCCTGGGTTTGCCTGGAGTTGGGGGACAGAGTCACTGTCTCTGTTTTTCAATCAGAGTCTTCTTCTCTGCGCCACATTTCTGGGTGGGGGTTGCAGCTTCTCCATTCACGGACCAGCCCCCCCCCCCCCAAAACTATTCATGTACTCCCTGTAAAAAAATGAAGTGTGTGTGATATATATAATTTTATCACTCACTTGTCATTCTTATCACGTAAATACTTCATTGGTCCTATTTAGTTAGGGTTTAGGGTATGAACTCAGGGTCTCAGTGTGTGTTTGTGCATTAGGTTTTATTGAAGATTAGTAAGACTTAAGGTATATTTATTCTGTTTATGGATATGTGAAGATTACATGGTTCAAATCCCATTAATATTTGTAATCATTACATGGTCTGATCCATAAAAATGCTTTTATAAATTTATTTTAAAAAGTAGCCTTATTTGAGTTTGGCTACAAAATGTGATATTGTTTTCGAAATGCTGTCAATTGGAAGTATAGATTGTCGAGTTTCTGAGTAGTGAAGTTAATGTACTGTGGCTTTGAGTGCCCCCCGGCCTCCCCCTTGGTGGTGTACTGTGAGGTGTAGAAGCTGCTGCTCCCCCCTTGCATTCGCTATCTGCGGTTTGAGCACTGACTTGCTCTCTGTACCCATGCAGACCTCCGGCAGCTTTCCCAAGCCAGACCTGGCTCCAAGCATGGCTGGACCCAGTACCTGCTCAGTGCAGTCTGCCTCACACCGCAGACAGAGGGACCTCGATGACGGTAAACGCATAGGCTGGCCTCTCCAGGCTGCAGTCTGTTTAGCTTGACACATGTAGGCTGTATTAGACACAATTAAGATGAACAGGGATATTTTTCGTATGAGAATGTATCCAGTGCATTGACATTGAAGTGAAATCTATTGGTCTGAAATAAAACTACATTGTGCACAAATAAAATTTGAAATGTCATTGGTTTGAACTTTTTAATCTCTGCATGATGAAACTGGTTCTTCTCATGTTCTGATTTATTTGCAAATAACCTAGATCCGCTGTTAAAAATGGGTAGTTTACTGGTTAATAGTAAGAATGACTATTATGTTATTTCCCCACATGGCAAATTTGTGATCTTAGTGTGGATTGACGGTTCCAAAAATCAGGATGTGACTCGCTCTACTTCAGAGCTAATAGGGAGTAGCATGCAGTATGAGGACAGTATGATTAAATTGCTAATTTTACTGAAAGAAGAATAAACGGGGCATGACACATATGATAGTGTATGCATATGTAACTGCTAAAACGGACAAATGGCGAGGATAACATGCTGTTAACCAAATGAAAAGGGTAGTACACTGGGTGGCATGTGACTTGGCATGTGGCCTACTCATTGCATCAGCTTCACTGACTGTTGCTCTTAGTTCATGTAGGTGTTTTAGAGTTGTTTCCAAATTAGGTATGAACATGCACGTAAACCTTAAGCAACGGTGAGTATTCTGCCTCTGCCATTTTGTTTATCTGTTTAAATGATCTTGCACTTTCAGATTCACTTGATGGCTTGCCTAGATCTGCTTGCAAGCGGCCAAAGCTGGATGTTAATCTTGATGAGTGGGACCTATCTGGGCTGCCGTGGTGGTTTCTGGGTAACCTGCGCAGCAATTATGGTCGAAAGAGCAATGGTTCCACTGACATCCACACCAATCAAGTAAGAAAATGTGATTGACTTGGATGGGCTTGGTTTTTATGTTGACACTGGTATATTTCGGCAGATAGATTCCTTGCCAGTTTCTGCACTCTATTTAAAAATATATTTTTTAATTTTTAGGTGGTTATTGTTTATATCAAAATTACTTGGATTTTGTGTGGTATTCTTTTTGGTCATCCCTTCCAAACAGCTTTAGAAATCAAAGTTTTAGAAAATACAAAATAATGGAAATAAGCAATATATGAATACACATTAAGATTAGTGTTGGGCTGCTCTGTTCCTTCAGCACAGCTTCAATCCATTTTGGAATACTGTCATGCAAGTTTTAAGCTGTTTCTACTGGGATATTGGGCCATTCTTCAAGAAGGAAAGCCTCTAGTTCTTTGTAAGACTTGGGAAGTGGAAATCTACTCCCCTTAAGTCCCAGAACTTCCCAGGTTCTATGATGTTTAGATCTGGTAACTGGAGATGCCATGGAAGGTGTTTGAGTGCACCCTGGTGAAACCACCCTTTGAGTGTAGCAGCATGTATGGTGGCATTGCCTTGAATTATGGGAACGTCTTGAGTCGCCTAAGAAGGGTTCGTATTTCTTGACGTAATGCTATTGGAGAGTAAAAATCGCACCGCAAAGGCTCCCACAAGAGGCCTGTATCATAACTGATCCACAGGGGAACAGGTAGCGTGGGTTGAAGGCTTCCTTTGGGTTTCTCCGGCAATAAACTCATCCAGGTGTAGTTAACGATGACTCATCAGATTGTATTACTGCTCAGGTGTTACACCAGGTTATGCGTTTTGGTTACGTGCAGTTTCCGAATGGATGCCCTACCAAAAATCATCTTTGTGAAGCTCATGACTGAGTCATGAAGGTATAGATTCAGTTCTGTGGTAATTTTTGTGGTTTTTAGCTTCTATCTTGAGTGTCTGTTTTATTCCTGTTGCTGAGCTTCAACAACCACTGTTCCTCTTACCTGATGCACCGTCAAATCTGGCACCAACTGTTCTACCTCTTTCAAAGTCTTTTCAATCTCTTATGTTGATTAAGAATCTCAAATGTGCTGTGGCTTGCAAAAGTATTCAGACCCCTGTAGGTGCAAGGTAGCGGTTCAAACTATTTGTTGCAACTCGGTAAATTATTCAAGTCGATTAAAATTTACCTCCATCAGATCATCCACAAATGATCTAAATCTGATCTTAGTTTATTAATCTCATGTTAATTATTTTACTTATAAACGCACAATAGTTTGTGATTTGTTTTATGTCAATAAGTAAATTGTAAAAGAGTAATACTTATTTTAATTGCAATTCAATAACCCACATCAGTGTTTAAACAAATCTACACATAAGATTTAAATATAGGTATTAAAGGTGGTTTATTTAAGGAGCCAGGGTTCCATAATCACAAGAAAAGGGATGCATATGGGGAATGGAACGAGAATATACGAATGGCATGAATATGATCAGATTAAGGATAGAGTGTGAAAGGGATTTAGGGTTAAGAGCCGTTAAGGACCTGCGGTAAGTCGGCAAAAACATTCCTTGCAGCAGTTTTCCCAGTTGTTCAACGAATAACTTCACAAAGACTGATTTTGTGCCCACCAAAAGTATGCATTCACAGGGACGTGGAAATTTAATGAGCACATTGATTTGCTCTACACACTTAATACAGAGTATGCATGGTATTCGAACATTCAAGCACATTGGTTACATACACATGGACATTTACATTTACATTTTGTCATTTAGCAGACGGTCTTGTCCAGAGCAACGTACAAAGTGCTCTAGATTTAGGGTTCATGTATCGCCTGACCGAAAACGATATACACAAGTAAAAAGTAATCGAGAAATTGCGGGGGGAAAAGGGGCATGTCTTGTTTCATTGTCCTGGTGCAACGAGGGTTATTGTATTCCAGTTCTCCTCGACATAGACTAGTCCGTTGACCCAACACCCCTGACCAGTGCTCTCATAAAAATGAATTACAAATGGTACATTGAAAATTTGTTCTTTTTGACATTTCATTTTAAAATGGTGAAACTCAAAATCAACTATTGTAAGGTGACATTGTATTGGTTTTGTGTTGGCAAAGATAATTAACTTAAATACGTTGCTTGTGCTGTGGAAGCTCCCAGATTACACAGATGAAAAGAAACAAATTGCTTATGAGTTATACCCTAAACAGGACACATACCTTTCCTTTGGCCTCTACCTGTAAACCATTGAAGTTGCCTTCACATTTTCTCAATAAAAACCCCAATGTTGAGGGATAATTGGCCAGACTGAATCTGAAGCAGATGGCAGAGAGCATTCTACAGAAGTGGTACAGTACAAGTAATAAATATCCATTTGTTAGGAAATGGGGTACCAAATAATATCAAACAAAATAAGTTTTTGGCATACCTCAGCCAACCACAGTTGGATCAGTAATCGGGGAGTTGAAGCTATATTACCCAGGTACTGCCAAGAACAGTAAAGTAGATTAATGGTGCACCGGTCAACCATATATTTTGTGGTTGGATGAGACAGAAATGAAGCTTTTTAGCTAGAACCTTTTTGGCAAACCTAGCAATGCCTATGCCTCGTGACAGTGAAGTATAGTGGTGGCAGCATCATGCTGTGGGGATTCTGCTCATCAGCAGGGAATAAGCATCTTGCCTGAGTAGGTAGAATGGATTGAGGAAAATACAGGAAAATCACTCCAACATGATGGGCAAAGCTGTTGCATACTTGCCTCAAAGACCGTTGGCTCTACCAAATGTATGTGTATGAGTTTAGTAGTTGCGCAAGAATATTTGGTTTTATTACCGTCAGACATTTTCCATTGTAAACCGTCACCTTAATTTCAAATTACCATTTGTAATTTAATAATATGAGAGATTTGGTTAGGGATCCTAATCCTTTTGCAACAGACTATGTTCTGTAATTCTTCAGTTACTTAATACTTCAAAGTCCCTTTATCCATTATTGTGTTTTACCCCTGTTTTAAGGTATGTATGTGAATGCACATTTTACAATAAAACACATTTGTGTTCAGACCCTACAAAGTTTTAAATGTGCTATAAGGAAATGGGCTTCGCTGAGATGGGTAACCTTATCGAATTTGCTATGATTAAAGAAAAGACATTGGCTTTCGGGTGAAGGTCACAACTAGACTGAGGGTACAGCTGTCCCCTGGACAGGATGAAGACACGGCCATTGTTTCTGACACCACAGACGACCTGTGGTTTCTTAACCAGGCAGAGAGTGAGCAGGTGAGCATAGAAATGAAGGAGGCCGCTCTGGAGCAAGGAAGCGACGGCCAGGAAGAGGCCGACAAAGAGGTGGGAAATATTCCTAAAACAAGCATGAATGTGTTCAGTTAGGTTCTCCTGTATTTTCTTGATGTAATGACATTTTCAATTTTTGTTGCTATTAAAGTCCTTTGACTGTTTCAGATGCCAGAAGAACCAGATGATTCACAGTGTTTGAGTGACGACACAGACACTGAGATCTCAACACAGGTCTGTTCTTCAGTATAATCTTTCACCAGCTTGGGTACAAAGCCGGCCCACATCTTTCTTTAATCATGGGATTTTTTTCCTTTTTCTGCTCTTTTGAAATGCGATGAGTGAGGCTGTCAGATTTCTCTGTTTTACACCCTTATTTGTGATGTGGTAGAATGTCTTAAATATACACATGTATATGTCTACTCTTCAGGACGCATGGCGGTGTTCGGAGTGCCGCAAGTACAACCAACCGACACAACGCTACTGCGTACGTTGCTGGGCCCTGCAAAAGGATTGGTACAAGGACTGCCCCCGGCTGGCCCATTCCATCTCCGTGCCCAACATCCCTGCCATCAGCATAGTGCAGGAGGAGGAGGAGGAGGATGATGCTGTGGATGTGCCGGATTGCCGCAGGACCGTGTCTGACCCAGTCATCCTCCCCTCCCATACTCCCCGAGTCCGGCTGTCGGGCAGGGGGAAGGGACACAGCAAACAGGGGCTGGTCATCTCAGAGGGGCCGTCCAGCTCGGAGGGTGACAGCCAGGATACACTGGACATGGAAATGGATGACCGGCCAGAGGCCCTCCTGGAGCCCTGCAAGCTGTGCCGGGTCCGCCCCCGCAACGGCAACATCATCCACGGGCGCACGGCGCACCTCATCACCTGCTTCTCCTGCGCCCGGAAACTGCACAAGTTCCACGCCCCCTGTCCCGGCTGTGGCCAGATAATCCAGAAGGTCATCAAAACTTTTGTCGCCTGATGGTATGGCAGCTTGCTGAATATTTGTCCCCTCTCTTGCTCTTAATTTCTCATAAGCCGTCATGGGGAGAAGGCTGCCAGAAGGTACTTAGTGATTTGTATTTGTCTGTAAAATTGCCAATTTTTTTTCATCCGCTATAGGAAAACCACAGCATGCTCATTATGTGGCATCCTGAACATATTGGAAATACTAATTTAAAAGATCAGATATTTATTTATTTATTGTCTCTGTTGTAATTGATTTGTCATAAATTGCAGCCTTTAAAGGTCCACAGATCCCTTGTGAATGTATTACTGAGTTTAATGCCTTCATCATTTCTGAGATACTCGGATTAGAACTTCCATATTTATTAGCTGCTATTGCATGTTGAGGGAGGAGTAGCACCATGACGTTTTGTTGCCGGATTAAATAACACAAATCAATGGTTTACATTCTGACTGTGATTAATTTACGCATGCCTAGCTAAAACGAAGGTCCAACCTGTTGTAAAAAACGACATGTTTAATTAAAATTTCTAGACTAATTTCATTTTGTAATTCAGGCTTATTGTGACATGTGTTTGTGCTTTAAACAGCATGTTTGCAGTTTGATTCTTGGCGTTAGTCCGTTGTTTCAGTGTAAGTGGGAAGATTTATGAGCAACAAGATTCATGCAGGACTAAACTGCATCTTAACATCTCGAGTCTTTGGGTAACTTACAGCAGTCAGGCGCTGGTTGCCGTTTGCTGTCTTAGCGAAAAGTCAGTGCCTTGCAACATGAGGTACAAATTTTTGTCTTAATTCTCCAGTGCCAACGTGTGTTAACACTGCAACGGTATCTAGGAGAACAACCTGAACTAATGTACGTAAATGTTTTCTTTTGTGCATGGGTTTAATTCCATTTAATTTGTTATGAAGATGCCACAGTTATATTTGTGTCTTCTGTTACTGCCCCTTGTTTTGCTTCAGAGCACTTCTCATCACTGGCACTTTAAAATGGCTGCTAAGTGATGGCAAATGTAATGCTGGTCCAGCCTCATCAACCCCACCTGCCTGGTTCCTTTGTGTTGCGCAATATTTGCTTTAAATCTTTTAAAGAAAGCGTCTGCGGTGTACATAGCCCCATGAGTTTTTTTTTTTTTTTTTGCTGTATTTTACCTACAGTACTGTGACAACACATCTGCTTTATGTAAATAGCGGAACATCTAGGTGGCTTTCTAATCTGCTAGTGTGGGTAAAGTCTGAGACCATTGTAGCCTCTATTCATCAAAGTAATAAAGTTAATCAAAGTAAGTGTTTTTGCTTTTCATCCCCAGCCTGAAGTTGTAACAGTATATCTGTGTTCATCTGTTTTGTTGAATTCCTGACTCGTTCACTGCCATTGTGAGTTCAACAAATTGTTTATGTTGCTGGACATGTTATCACTGCCATAATTAATTCCCCCATGTTTAGGGGTGTCAGTTTTTATTCTAAAGTATAATAAACTAATGAAAACTGGTATTTTATGCACAAATGGTTTTCTTTCCACTGTTTGACCTAAGCTGTGAAATTGGCAGAAGTTAAATAACTGGGTATGAGGAAACAAGCATTTTTTGATAAACTCTTTGTCGGTGCTTACTTTATGGGTGATGTTATACTCATGTAAATTTTAAAAACCTTTCTTGGCTAACATAGTAGGGAAAACTGTTTCCACCAAAAAAAATCTTTTTTTTTTTTTAGCTGCTTGCCATGTCTACTGTAGCATCGCGCAAGTACTTTATACCTTCCTACTTTTTTGAGGGTGAAGTGTCTGATGTTTGGGGCTAGTAGCTTGTTGCTAGTAGCTGGCTACGAACTGTAGTAGTAGGACTGCAGTGTTGAATTGTTTACAGCTTAAATGGCAAGGTGGGCTCATTGGGGGCAACATCTTGTGTGGGTGGTTACTATTATATATACTTTGAGTGTAGAATTGAGGGAGATTTATTATGATGGGATGGGTGGGGGATCATGGGAGATTTTCTTTGATGGGATGGTTGTGGAATCAAGGGAGATTTCCTTTCATATTTCCAAAATGTTATTGCTTGTATTTACTTCAAACTTTATTAATCAGATAAAGTGTATTAAGGCAGTCTGTCTATAATGTGTGTGTCGAACTGCGGTGTAGCTCCTGAAACTTTTACAAACAGAACAATTATACAATTGACAAATGGAACCAGCAATCATTAGAACCAGGCTGTAAAATAAACTGCATGGGTTTTCGTAAGAGAGAAAAATAGTTTTGTGTCCCCAGCAAATGTTTCCAATGCTATCGATTTGGTGTGTGTGTGTACACAATTAGGGTTGGCAAGTTAGTTATTTAGCTAAGCAAAACACGGTAAACATTTAATTTTGTTTGAAATTATGGTTGGGGGTTATTTTTACACTGCTTAAAGAAGAATATGACATTCCATAAAACTTGGTCTCCAATAGCAGACATTTGTTATTGTGTCACTAAGATCAATGGTGTCGAACATCTGTCCTCATGGGTTACATTGTTTATTTGGGTAATACATTCAGTTGGTTCCAGGTCTAAACTGTATGCGAACAGAGTGCAAGTATATGGCATGAATAGCCTTATGTGTGAGTGGGAAAATATGTTTTGCCATCTATGTTTCAATTATTTTGCTTATGTTCTAATACGAAGAATGTGTAAAATGTTTAACTGTAACTGCAAGAGTGCTTGGGCCTCAGAATAGGGTGAGTAGGCCTTTCGCACTTGTCAACAAAGGGGGATTAATTTCTGTTGATTAAATGTAACCAATCAATGTTTAGTTTATGCTGTGTTTGGAATACTATAACAACTTACAGCGGGTGAAATAAGTATTGAACACGTCACCATTTTTCTCAGTAAATGTATTTCCAAAGGTGCTATTGACAGGAAATGTTCACCAGATGTTGGTAACAACCCAAGTAATCCATACATACAAAGAAACCAAAACCAAATGAGCTCAGCAAATTAAGTTGTGTAATGCGAAATGAATCCGGGAAAAAGTATTGAACACGTTTACTGATATTTATTTAATACTTTGTACAAAAGCCTTTGTTGGTAATGAAAGCTTCAAGACGCCTCCTGTATGGAGAAACTAGTCGCATGCATTGCTCTGGTGTGATTTTGGCCCATTCTTCTACAC
>JAOYSI010000834.1:0-17773 GCA_025775065.1 Hiodon alosoides
GGGGTGAGTGTGTGGTGGAGGGAGAGAGGAGTGTGTGGTGGAGGGGGGAGTATGTGGTGGAGGGAGAGAGAAGTGTGTGGTGGAGGGAGTGTGTGGTGGAGGGAGAGAGGAGTGTGTGGTGGAGGGGGGAGTGTGTGGTGGAGGGGGAGTGTTTGGTGGAGGGAGAGAGGAGTGTGTGGTGGAGGGAGTGTGTGGTGGAGGGAGAGTGGAGTGTGTGGTGGAGGGAGAGAGGAGTGTGTGGTGGAGGGGGGAGTGTGTGGTGGAGGGAGAGAGCAGTGTGTGGTGGTGGCAGGGAGGAGCATCACACAGAAGATTAAATTGTTTTGAAGCTCAAATTAGCCGTTGTGTGGCACTGCCACATCTGCACTGAAAAACTGAGTGCCGTGTTTTTACTCTCAGTCTATTTACATCTCTCAAGTGTAGCCTTTGCCAGATCAGGCATAACACAGCAGACTCTGGTGATGCCACCCTCCTCCCCTTATGCGGATATAGATTAGAGTTAATCACGTGAAACATAAATCGCCTATAGTACTGCACTCTGGCACACGATACGCACAGCAAAACCACCAGTACTGCGCATTGGCATACAACACACATAGCGAAAACACCAGTACTGCGCATTGGCATACAACACACTTAGCGAAAACACCAGTACTGCGCATTGGCATACAACACACTTAGAGAAAACACCAGTACTGCGCATTGGCACTCAACTCAGCTGTAGATCTTTCATAGGGCCTTGTCTCGTGGTGTTAAAAATTGCGGTTTCGCTGCAGAGGCATTTCTGTCATCTTTCTGTGTGTGTGAGAGAGAGGGAGAACAAGAGAGATGCCTCCTCCAATACAAACACTCAAAGAGATGTGTGCTTTGCATCATACGGTGTCTTGTTTGCAGCTGTTCAAACTAATGAACTAATTAACTGGTGAATCTGAGAGAATAAACCCATCACTAGTCAGCCTGCCTCGGTGTCGCTTTATTGTCATGAAAGCGGTACAAAGGAAAGTTTTTTTTTTAAAGTACTTTCTTCTTTAACATTGTACCACTCAAAAATAGACCCTGCACTCTTCAGGCCAAGAAACAAATTGCCCTAATTAGGTTCCTAATCTAAGCAAGAGTTCATTTGATCCATTAACTGTTAAATGTTGTTTTAGATTTTTTTAAATCCTTAGCACGGACCGGGTGCTGAAATGCCAGCTAAGATGTAACATGCTCTCACCATTGCTGGAGTTTCAAAGTGATACCTTGTGAATATCGAGCGGCGAACCAATCAGCTGACGTCATCATTGGATACGTGACAAATGCTCGGTTCCAGCCTGTCAATGTCCACGGCTGGGTTTAGCACCTCCTGTCCTCCGTCTCAATGCTCCTATAAATATTCCTTGACACATCGGGCTCTTCCAATATATGTGTGACGTTGTCGCTCTGGAGCCCGGGAGACTAATGAGAAAGTGGATATAAAAGGCGCGTGCCACTTAGCCTCTGTGCGACTGTGTGTGCGTTTTGCGTCGGTGCAATTGACATTATAGTGACTTAGTATACTGCTTTGCATGTATTCATTGGATTATTCTGATTCGGTATGACGTGATTCGTACAGTACATTCATTTAGTGCCCTATATATTCCGTGTGCTGATGAGCTCAAGCGGCACACCGTTCCAAAAGCAGACGGATACGAAACTCTCCGAGTCCAGCAGAGACACAAGGATTTATTGGATCGCATGATTTGGGCTATTAAATTGACCCAGTGCAAAACTTAGCTTAAATGGTAATGCTGCAGTGTGGACAAGGTGTCTGTGTGAGCAGTGGTTGTGGTTGTGAGCAATGTTGGTGTTTGTGAGTGTGAAAAATGTGCACAAAAGTAGGGGTGGTAATTATGGGTTTGTTTGTTGCCGTATTTAGATGGTGTCATGGGTAGATAAATAGCTGCTTACGCTCAGGCTCCTCAAGAGTTGAAGAAACAGCTTTTTCTGTCCGCTCCCACAGGTCCCGGCAGCAGGGTGGAGTTGTTTGGTTTGGGCAGAGAAGGTGTATTTATTTAGGTGAAAAAGAATTACAATTGGTCTCCTCCTATCCAATCACATTTGAGGCTCCCGTCAGTTTACCCCCTGCAGGCTAAACAAGCTGCACAAGGTGGTGGGAGTTTGAGTTTTATAAAAAAAAGTGACAGTGTTTAACCAGTGTTGTCATCCTGAACCCTGGCTGACGCTCTTGCAACTTGTCCTCGTCTCCACAAATGCCTTCACTGATACTTTTCAATCCTCCAGGTCCTTTCTCCTTTCTGCGTCACTGATCGAGGCCATAAGTCCTCTTGCTAAAAAGCAGAGAGATGACATTTGTGGTGGACAGGCCCTGGGCCCCACAATCCCTCCACACCGATTTTGCCCAGTGAGGGGACAGCCTGACTGACATCCTGCCCTTTGGCTGTTATGACAGGAGCCTGTTTGAGATGCCGCAGCTCGCCAACGCCAGAAACTCTGTGGTTTCATCTCCCTTCCCTCTCTCAAGGTTTTGCCAGTCTCTCAACCTGCAGCAGTTCTCCATCCTGTTTGTAGAAGGCTGCTGTCCCCCAGCATCGGCTCTCCTTGGATCTCTTCGTCGGTGTTGCACCGTCTCTCCGTCAGTGCTGCACCTCTGTCAGTGCTGCACCATCTCCCCGTCGGTGCTTCACCCTCTCTCCGTCAGTGCTGCACCATCTCTCCGTCAGTGTTGCAGTGTCTCTCCGTCAGTGTTGCACCATCTCTCAGTCAGTGCTGCACCTCCGTTGGTGCTGCACCATCTCTCTGTCGATGCTGCACCCTCTCTCCGTCAGTGCTGCACCTCCGTCAGTGCTGCACCATCTCTCCGTCGGTGCTTCACCCTCTCTCCGTCAGTGCTGCACCCCCGTCAGTGCTGCACCATCTCTCCGTCAGGGTTGCACTGTCTCTCCGTCAGTGTTGCTCCGTCTCTCAGTCAGTGCTGCACCATCTCTCCATCAGTGTTGCACCGATTCATCCATCTTTCCCCCCAGAACCTGAAGGGGTCATGTTACATACAGCTGTGTGGTGGCCAAGAAATTAGGTGTGTTCTGGGGCAGCACTTAGCTTTTCTTGCCAAATAACATCAGCGGGTCTTCATGGGTGGCCCTCACATCCCGCGCTCCACGTAGCACTACAACACACTAACGTGCTCTCCACCCTCCCATCACCTGCCAACACACCACTTACACCCCTCTCTCAGCCAGGACCAGCCTGGAGGACAGGGGTCGCACCCGCATTCAGTCGCCCCGTCCCATTCCCCCCTGGGGAAATCTCTCCCACCTTCTGTTGAGCGGTGGCTGGGTATATATCTCCACATTTTTTTGCTATTCCATAAACAACATTGAAACTTCTACAGTTGCTATTTTACAGTTATAATTTATAGTGGATGTGTGCTGCTGATATGTAGAATCGTATGTTTACGTTTGTCCATGTATTTACACACTTTACATACAGGCCTGCCCGTGCATGTTTTTGTAGAACCTATTCTCTCAATTATTATTTTTTACTGAGAACTAAAATATAACCTAAATTAGCTTCTCTTTTGAATGCTACGTCTGGGGCCTTAAGAATTATGAATTATGAGAATTCATTTTCAGAATTATGTAGAATTCCCCAGTGTTTCCGAATAGTTTTAGAAATGTTGGGTAAGAATACATTAGTTTTAAGGGTATTAATTTCCATGCATATTTTTATGATCTAATAATCTTTTTAGTTTCATCTTAACCATCTTAACTATTCTTTTAGAGCAAAAGCTCCGTATTCTTATCCCTAGACCTCTCAGAATTGCCCTTTAGTGTGTATTAAATGTGCAGAGGTCATGTCAGAAGGTTTACAGTAGGGGTCGATCTCAGTTCAACCTTCTTAAAGTCTTAAAGGAACTGGAAAAGAGATTATTCACCATGTATCCAAACCCTCCAAAAAAAAAAAAAAAATAATCTACGGAGCGGATCAATTGGAATAGTTCTCTAAGTCATTGTCCTTCCCCATGTATGTGCTGGGAAAGGGCATTCCTAATTCAGGTCCGGTTCCTGTACCAACGTTTGGTTGGTGCTTCTCAGCACTAAATGTAAAATAACTACTGTATAAAACGACATCGATCGCGTTCATCGCTTCTGACGTTGGTATTAATTTATCGAATCAGCCATCTGGTGCTTCTTGACATTCCTCTGACGTCTCTTACGAGGGACACCCGGGTACAAGGATTTTACGTCCATGCTAAATTAAACTGTATCCTCTGAAAGGTTAGGTCTGAGTGATTCAAACCTTTGGAAAAATTTTGTTATCGTGTGACCAAAGTTGTTTCAGTCGTGCTGATTATTGTTTGCCGTGGGTGATTTTCTTTCTGCATTTTAGGATTCCCTCTGGCTAAGCCTTGCATTGTGGCTGCGTGTATTATAAAAATAATTTTGATACAATGCCTTTATTTTATAGTCTCAGCAATTTCACATGAGTCCGTATTATTTTGTTCGTATAGTCTTTGTGTTTATTATCACCATTCCCAATCCTTCCTATCTTCTGGTGTTCTCCCCACAGATAAGCACATACATATATATTTTGAAATCGACAGCTATATTTAACCCGATTTGTAACTGTTTAACGGTTAATCGTTTCAGCTCCCCATTGTAAACCCAAGCCAGTTTAGGTGTAGACTAGCAAAAGCTACCTCTGATTGGAAGAGAGGCGAGTAGCCGTGGGAAACCCCTATTGTCTACTTACAGTTGTAAATATGTATGCACATGCTCTGGAAATTTATATTTTCATGGGTAAATAAAACATACACATGTTTAGCAAGTGGCAACTGGAATTGGAAAGGACATCTCATGAATACCAAATAGTACCTTGTGAATTGTAATGTTGTATTCAGCAATCAGCCCAATACAGAAGGCATTTGCACATTCTCACTGTGTGTGCATTTTGTGGGCTTGTTGAGCAGTGGATCTGGAGCCCTTATAACGCTTACCTCCTCCTCCTCCTCCTCCTCCTCCTCCTCCTCCTTTTGTCCTCTGAATTATTCATTAATGCTCCTCAAACTCCTTTCTGCCCTCCCACTTCACCGTTCTAATAATCATTAATTAGGCGCCTTCCCGGATGAGTGGGACCGGTTAGTGGGGCGAGCTAGGTCTGTAAAAGTTGCCACAATGAGCTTTGCGAGTTGGCTCTCCATCTGCCGAGGCACAGGACTCTGTTTTTCTCTTTATTAATTCCGGTGGTCTCCCTGTGGAGAGATGGGGATGCCAGTTCAGTTTCTCTAGTAATAGCGGTTATGCTGTACGGGTATTCATTCTACGGAACCCACTGCTTCTTCGGCTCTCCTCAACACACTCGCGCTGACAGTGCAAAGTCTCAGTGCCGTCTCAGCGCAAGGTTTCAGTGCTCTTCTTTGGATGCATGTCGCACCTGAGGGAACGTCTACCATTTCACGAGAGGTGGAACCCTCATTCACAGGACGAAGAGCACTAAGGACAGCAGTATAGTTTTAATAAGATGTCCAGCTCTCCTCCAACAGTGACAGTGTTGTAGAATTGGAGAGAGACTTTTCAATTGTAGTTTAGATTGTGCTAGATCCAGTGCTGTTTAAGTATGAATGATATATTTACATAATTGTATTTTATATAAAGAATAAAAAGGCACTAAAACTCTTGGATTTTTCCAGTTTACACATTTATTGTTTTACTGAAACAGTTCAACAACAGTGTCCAACCTGGGATCTAAACCTTAATTAAATAATTAACCACTACGCCCCCTACTAACTAGGATGTTAACTTGACAATAGGCTTTCTATTTTTAAAATAATGCAAATTCTCATTTTAATTGCCTAGGGTGAAATGGCCAATAATTTAAAATTTCTCTGTCATTGTAACAGCTATATGGATATTAAAAAATAATGACCATATTCATTGCTGAAATGTAATATTGAATCTGGTCTAATGATTAACTTATTAAGGTTCAAATCTCAGCACCTCTGTTCTGAAAAATTGATGTAAAATCATAAGAGACACAGCTTTGTAGGTGGCCTCAAATAAAGGCATCAGCAAAAACATATAACAATACATATAACTGTAAGTGCCAATGAAGGGGGGCCAAGCAGCCAAATGCAAAGCACTAAACAACATGCGACGTGTTAAAATGCCCTAATGAAATCCCTCACAATGACAATTGGGTGCCCACGCATTGAAGCGCTTGGCCCCCCTGATAATGAATCCGTCTAAGTCTAAGTCTTTTCCTTCATTTTTGCTCTTTTTCTTCACGCCATATTTCTTCATCACGACAACTCCTTTGGTTTTGATTAATGCGTCCGACATCAGTGGATAGCATTAGTAAGAAGTGGCTGTCACGCACTTAAAGGGAGTGCTTTGTTTTTTTCCAGCGGAAGTGTGCCAGGCTGATTTTGGGTGGTGCTCATAATCATGTAGTCACATTACCTAAAACAAAAAGCAGCATCGTGAGGATAGTTAAATTAGGCACAGAGCCCTGCTTGACTGACAAACCTCATCTGAGAAACCTTGCCCCAGATTGGAAACAGTTTTTAATGCTATCTTAGAAACAACGCCTCCCTGTTAATGTGTATCTTTTGCTCTGATTACTTAACTCTCCCAAAATGTATCTGGGCACGGAATCTCCGTGGCACCACAGTCTCAGAAAATCTCGAATAGTTATTGTATTACAAAATTTGAGGTTTTAGAATACGCTAAGAATGGTTTTTGAATTTTGTAAAAAGTCAATTTTCTTGAAATTATACTGTATCCAAGTAAATTGTTACTGTGACTGGGTGTAATGTAGGAGGGGTGGCATCAAAAATTAAAAAAAAGGAAAAGGCGAGATTTAGACTTTTGGTTTAATATTTGCATGGCAGATGCCCAGCGGTTGCCTTTGTATGGTACGACATGAACAAGTTCAATGTTCTCTCCAGTTTTGTGTTTTCTCTGACCCAGCTCAAAGATCATGGGGACACCCAATGGCCAATTATAATCCAGCTTTTCTGGATGGAATCAGCCCCAGTGCTAAGCAAAGATGTTTCCGGAATCACGGTAGATAGCAAACACAAATCTGAAGCAAGCCTGTGCTGTGTTGCGATGACTTCACACTTTCTCATTAGTTTGTAAGAGTCTTGTCTGGGAAAATAGGGCCATTATCATATGCCAATGTTGTTTTTAGTTAACTACCCTGGAGAAATATCGCCTGATGGGAGCGCAACAAAGGAGATCTGCCATTCACCCCTGCATGTCTGATCAGTACATTACAGCCACTTTCACCCCTTTCCTCACTGTCATCACATTCACCCCTACATGTCTGATCAGTACATTACAGCCACTTTCACCACTGTCCTCACTTTCACCCCTGTCTTCACTGTCCCCACATTCACTCCTGCATGTCTGATCAGTACATTACAGCCACTTTCACCCCTGTCCTCACTGTCATCACATTCACTACTGCATGTATGATCAGTACATTACAGCCACTTTCACCACTGTCCTCACTGTCATCACATTCACTACTGCATGTATGATCAGTACATTACAGCCACTTTCACCACTGTCCTCACTTTCACCCCTGTCCTCACTGTCCCTACATTCACTCATGTATGTCTGATCAGTACATCAAAACCACAACAACAGTCTTCTAGTGGGCTCTGGATTCTGCCCTGGTGGAAAGGAAGTGAAAGCACAGATTCATGGTGCAGATGAGCCTCGAGGCAGGGAATGGAGTTACCCCTTGATAAAATCTACATCACTGTATGTAGTCCCCATTCTGTTTTCAACAACATTAGAAATGGAAATGGAAAATAAAATACATGCTGATGTAACAATCAAAAGAAAGCCACAGAAAGAGAATGGAAGACGTCCCTCTTTCCCTCCATATCTGACTGTCCTTCCTCGATAAGCAGTGCTGCACATCCTCTTCAGGATCAGCCGGTATTCGTGTTGATGACCAAGCGCTTGTAGGCCCAGCCCAGGCAGCATTTTTGTCATGAGCGTTTTGAGTAGGACGGGAGGCTACGGCACCTAAAAACGATGGTTTCCTTTCATCTCCTGCATCATTATATCATGACATATCAAACAGTGCCAATCAGAAAAAAACTAACTAGGTCAACGACTGTAGCAGTCCTTGCTTTCGATCTGGAGCTATCATTGGGGTTGGGGGATATTTAACGAGACAAACTTTTTTACTCTTACCGCGGGCCTAGCAATGTTCTACGTGTTCCTGTTAACAAAGACTGCATGAAGCTTTTGTTGTCGGGCCCAAACTCCACTAGGCCGGAGGTTTTCCGTCTTTAAGCAGTTTAGATGTGCTCGAGATTTGCTTATCACGAGATGGGAGACGGCAAGAGAAAGCGGGACAAGATTATCATTTGGCGAGGCAGAAGTTGGGTGGGGAGGGGGGGGTGTGGAGGCCCGTTCACACCGTCCCTCGTTATCAGCTTCTGTCATCGTGGCACATCAGCTAGGATAAAGAGATTCCCAGTTTGATTGTTTTAGCCCCTTCCCCCCTCCAAAAAACACTCACACGCTGTTTCTTTCCCTCCGTCCTCTCTGAGAATTTATATGTTATGTTATATGTCATTAAAGAAAATTGAAGCCTCCTCGTTAATAAGGAAGTTAGTCATCTCTCTATATCATGTTTAGCCAATTTGAAGAGAAGTTAGACATCCCTAACATTCTTTCATTCTTAAATTTATGTTTGGTATTACCTGAACTTGGCTTCAGCAATACCACCCAGAGAATGAGATTCCAATTACTGCCTATAATTACCTCAAACCAACATTTTTTTGGAAATTTTTAAATACATTTCTCATGTTCTTTAGATCAAAAACAGTTTAAAGTATATGATGTGCCGGTCACAAGGTCCCGCGTTAGTAAATTTGCAATGCCCGAGAGGCTTCGGGACTGTTTGAGATACACTTTGACTAGATATACTAGAGATACACTTTGATACAGACTAGCAGAGGTCGGAACACTGGCCTCTGACCAGAGCAGGCAACTACTCAACACCAATCACCAATCGTGTCTGTGGAATAGGAAAGGAAGTTCAGCTTTATAAACAAGGCCCTGTGTGGTTAGTCGTAAACCTAGTTTACGGTGTCCATACAATGTAAAGTGCTAAACTTGCGTTGAGTCATATCTACCAATTAACAACAATTCATCTCGACTGTTTTAGGACTGCAGTCTGATGGGAACTGTAGTTCTTCTAGACTTCAGAGGTGCGGTTAATCAAATTCTGTATATGCGTACTGTGAGTAAACAACCTGATTCAAGGTCCACTACTCTAACCGTCTTGTAATGGGTTTAATATGAAGCATACATATATGTATGAAGCGTGTATGTATACCATTCTAAAATATTTTTCTCCTTCATTAAAAAAAACTGCTCATTAAAAAATCTGATTTAAGTCAAGTTCAATGGCTGTGAAAATTAATTCCTGAGAGTAAGTAATAACTGCTGACTTTGGCCTGAAATATAAAAATTTGTATCACTGAGAAATGACAAATTTTGAATAAATTTAGAATATTGAATAAGATATTGAATAGTATTATACAGTGCCGTGAAAAAGTATTTGCCCCCTTCCTGATTTCTTAGTTGTTTGCATATTTGTCACAGTTAAATGTTGCAGATCATCAAACAAATTTTAATATTAGATAACCCGAGGAAATACAAAAAGCAGTTTTTAAATGAATATTTTCATTTATTGAAAGAAATAACATTTTTAACTGTAGATTACATTCCTGTTAGTACGTGCATATAAAATAGGAACAAAATCATTTATTTATCTCAGTGGCTCAGTTGCAGTTTTATAATTTTGTTGGAAAACACATCATTGTGCTGTAGCTGGCCAAAATATCAAACATATATTTTTATAGTGTGTTAGACAAAATTGGGTTTATTATGTATTTAAATTTTCCAGTTATATGGGGTTCATTAAATATTTATTTAAACAGTGATCTGAATATAAAAATGTCCACATTTTTAAAATTATTAATTGCTTTCATTTATTTAGATTTGCGGTGGTTAGAATTTTAGTCTATCCATAAAAGAAATGTCACATGTATTAAGTGAATATATTGCAGTAGATCTGTACTTTTGGTAAATTATGTTGCTGTAAAACATTTTGCAACAGAATTTGTTGCATTATAAAAAATACGTCTGAATTTCAATTCATATATGTATTACTTAGTCATTTATTATACAGTCATTTATCTTTTGTCTGCAATGTGTGTCTCTCATATGAAGGTAGAATAAGTTAACTGTGCCTTTACTCTTTGGGTGGAATGAAATTTTAATTTATAACATCGATTGTCTTGACAAATATACTGCATAAATATACTTCATAAATGAAATAAATCTTAATGGTTTTGAGTTTGTATTGCAATAAACATTTATGAATCCCACATGTTTTAGGAATGTATTCACAAGCACTTCATGTTTGCGTTTCCCCTTCAAGTACGAGGTGTGAACCATCACTAGTGAGTTATTCCCCCTAAAAACCCAGAAAGATCTGACCGCGGGTGACACACACGCCTTCTGAAGTCTGCAGGCAGTCTTTCTGAGTCTGCTGTTCTTTTCAGGGGAGCTCACGGGAACGCACATGCTTGGCCTTTCTGAGAGTGTGATCGTTTTGAGGTGGCCAAAATTCATGGCATATTTTTCAACTTGGTTAGGTTTTCCACAAATGGAGCATTACCATTGCTTTTGCTAGGGCTGCGGGCCAAGTTATTTCTTAAAGCTAATCACTAATCACTTCACCGAGATCCTGCCCTTAAGGAAATCTGATGTAAACCAGCAAAGGCTCTATGATTGCCTCACATGTTTAATTTCTAATAGTACAGGCAGTACTTTGGGCTATGAAAAATAAATGACCGATTGTTGGAAAATCACAACTAGTGGACAGCCTCCACAGAGTCCCCACTACAATTAATTATAGCTGAGGGCAGACCTAAAACCGATTGTCATTTCTATGTAACATAGAAGATGGTATTTGCAGATGTTGGCACAATGTGATCGTGAAATAAGACATTTTGTTCTGGTATAATACCATTTCTCCTAGTCTACACTTTTACAGCTCTTTTAAAATCTCATCTTGATGCAGCAGTAATGATTGACACGGTATCATGTTGATTCTGTTTCTTGGCATATAAGCTACCCTGGAACTCTACTGGAAGGATGGAACTCCATTATTCCAAAATATGTTCCCTCATTTGGTGTTTTGATGATGTTGGTGGAGAGGATAGAAATGTTTCAGCAAGCAATAAAGGGGTTCCTTCAGAATAACTTTGTGATGATTCTCAGTGACCCTTCCCTCTAAGGGGACAAGTGGACCCAAACCATGCCCCCCCCCCACAGCAGAACTGAGCCTCTAAACCCCCTCACATGCTAGTTTTTCTTTAATTTGTCACCCGTCTGTATAGTCACTTTGCATTTAAAATTGGGGCCTGCAACCTACGTTCATTTGTAATCTTACATCTCAGAATCAGTCTGTTCACACAGTGCGTTTCTTTACGTTATTCTTAAGGCCGCGTTAACGACTGTAATTGCAGATTTTTCCTAAAATATCAACTCAGCTGTGGAAGCGATTAGGCCAAAAAGACACTCAGATCTCTTCAAATCCAAAGAGAAAGTGTGAACAGGATCTCAGGGATGTAGTGGAATACACGCACGCGCATTAAGCAGTTACCCATCGGTATGTCCGGGCTGGGGGTTGGGGGTGGGGGGGCGCCTCTCTGGCTAGCGAGGTGCTACATCTGCTTGCCGAGCACATAGTCCCCCAGTAATCCATCACAGCTGGCTCTGGGACAGGGGGGTCGAATGTTTAGCGTTCGCCGAGTTGGATGAAACCTGCTGCTCTCTGTGTACCCTCCCCTGTTTGGGCCAACAGGTTAATGGCTTCCTTACCACCGCCCCCCCACGCTCAGTGTTTCCCTCACTCTTTCATTCTGTTGCTGTCTCCCATCCCTCTCAAACCTGCTCTCTGTGTGGTTTTAGCTCCTCTCCTGTCTCCCTTTCTCCCCCCTATTTCTCCTCATCCTCGGTTACTTGGCCGTTTCCTAGAGTGCCGCTGAATTTTGATGAAACTGTTCAATCTGCACGCTCAACGTAAAGGCTGCCGTGTGCAGGCAGGTGAGGAAGGGACAGAGAGAATTCACAAAATCACCATCTTAACAATTTTATTAATACTTATACTATAATAAGTATTTTATTATTACGCTTGTTTTTTTTAATTTACTTTTTTCTTGTTGTTTGATTTAGAACAGATGTTACAGACGGTAATTTATTGAGACATACAATATGAGTCTGAGTGGGAGGCATCTGGAGAGGTACACAGATAGCGGCTCACAGGACCCTGTGATGGTTGAAGGGGATGAGGGGTCAGGTTGAGAAATAAAAGGGGGTAGAGGATTATGATTAGAGAGGGTGTCTTGTCTAAAGTGATATGAAAGGGACATGGGAGGATGAGGAGAGGTCCTGATCATGCGCAGAGAGACGGATCTCTCCCTTCAGCTTTGCACAGTAAACAGGTTCAGGCTGGCATGGCTATAATATCACACCTGGGACAGACTCCCAACTCTCTCCCAGCAGAGTCACTACACTGCAATGCATGATCCCTCTAGGACTGGGGACTCAAACTTAGGGCTGAGGAGTAACAGTCTTGTAGTTGTTTATATTGTTTTTGTTCTTTAAATTTGTGTGCGTGTCTCTGTGTGTTGGTTGCTCATTTGTTTGTTGATAATGTATGCAGACGTTCTCTCGTAGAGACATTAGTACTGCTTACAGTTTAATACTTTTCCCAATTTATACAGCAGTTTAATTGTTCAGTTCTCACATCTGGCTTGCCCAACTGCATATGTTTCGTTGTCACACTGTGATTAAATGTTCAATATCTGCTTTAAAACCAGGTGTCTCTACATGGGTTGCATTGGTCTCTATAACCAAAATGTCAGGTTGCCTTGATCGTAATTTTGTATCTCTTTATCAAGCTGAAAGTGCAAAGCTTCACTTAGAACACCACAGTGTTCATTTAGCCGTTTCCCGCCTCCCTGGGCGCTGGGCGTAGCAGTGAGCCTTACATCACTGGCACTCGGTGATCCCCGGCGGCAGAGCAGTAAAATCCCGATGGTGATCCCCAGGGGGCATTTGTTGAGCCTCCGCCTGTGTTTTGGTTTCTGAAACATCACCTTATAAATCATTTTAAAGTACAATACAACAGTGTACTGATAGCAAGCGAGTGTACGATAAAACACAGCACCAACAGCACGCTAGCGTAGGATACAACACTGCATCGACAGTACACAATAGTGTGCACTAGTGTAGTCTGCACCAACAGACCAGTGGCGTGGAAGCACACTAGAGGACAATTTTTTTGACCACTTAGCATGTCATTATTAACAAAAAACCATTACGACTATTTTTTTAAATGTAGCCTGCTTACAGCTTAATTAAATGAATACAGTAAGACATTAGTATGCCATTTACACTTTAAAAAATAATTAAAATATACATTTATTCAAAACCTCATGGGTTGCCAGTGATCCTCGGAGCTCTCTTTGAGAACCACTGCACTAGTATGATATATAATACAGTACTGCAATGACTGTTTGTTAGCTTATGGTATAGCCCTGCGATGACTGTTTGTTAGCTTATGGTATAGCCCTGCGATGACTGTTTGTTAGCTTATGGTATAGCCTTGCAATGACTGTTTGTTAGCTTATGCTAAAACACTGCAATGACTGTTTGTTAGCTTATGGTACAACCCTGCGATGACTGTGAGCTTATGCTAAAACACTGCAATGACTGTTTGTGAGCGTATGATACGGAAGACTGCACAGACAGCACAACTGCGTTTGATGCCACGCTGCACTGACAGGTCACTAGTGTATTACAGCACGCTAGCGTATGATACAACACTGCGCTGACAGGTCAATGGTGTATTACAGCACACTAGCGTATGATACAACATTGCACTGACAGGTAAATTGTGTATTACAGCACACTAGCATACAATACAACACTGCACAGACAGCACACTGCACAGTGAAGTAGGACTCCAGACACACACAGCAGTCCTGTATGAATTGAAACGTCCTCTGTTTCTTTGGAGAGGAAGATGGCAGCACAACCACAGCTAACTGCTCAGCTAACAAAGCTACAGCACAGTGAAACGGGAGCAGGCGGATCTAGTACAGTCAGGTGATGCTAATGTTACAGAATACCCAGACTCAACTATAGCCATAAAAAGGAGTTTCCTTTTCTTCTGGGCTGTCTAGGAGAATATATTCTTCATTAAGGCCCAATCCCATCTTTTTCACAGCCATAGCCACAAACACGGCCAGGCTTTGCCCTGCGTCTCTTCCCCTTGTAGCTTGTGTGATTTGAGTTATTTGGATGTCGGTAAGCTTAGGTAGCTGTGTGGGTTTCCACAAACCCCACCATCTGACCTACAGCACTGATATACCACCCTCCCCTATAGGAGATCTCTGCCACCAACAGGCTGACATAAGTTTGGACGGTCTTCTATGCTGTGACCTTGAAAAGTCCACTGGGTCTTTATTGTAGGGTTAAGGTGACCATTGGTAAGGACAAATTCCTTCACACTGTCCCTGTATTCATTCATTAAGGTGCTGTGATTTTGTATAGGCAATCAAAGACCCTAAAAGACATTCAGGAGACATTGCAGACGCACCCTCACGACACCTCACAACTGTCAGAAGGTGCAGTGCTGCGGCTGTGCCGTGCTGGATAGACTCCCCTGTGGAGGAACATTGGAGATGGAGCTGGATTGATCTGTTCTCATCATCGGTCCTAATGACACGTACTCATTACCTGAGAGGGCACTCAGAGCCAGCCTTGAAAAGCAGAAACACAGACACGCACAACCTTTGCAGTGTGCATTACCACTTACTAAAACACAATGGACTCATTATGACCAATTAGAAATGGCCAATCGTGGGACTCAATAACAGCCGCACAAAAGTATGAATGCCTGGGACAATGGCAGACACTGATGGTGTTACCGTCAGGGGGTCAAGGCCGTACTTACAGTGATGGTCGCACCGGTGGACGCAATAGTGCTAACGCAAGTGAATGCAGGCCAGTCCTAACAAATCACCACAAAGCGTGTTTCACAGGGTGCACGGTGATAAATAAAAGGAGCGATCCCCTTTGCATTCGCTTCCTCACTGTAGCACCGCTAATTAACAGACTGTTGACGTGAGGCAGGTTGTTATCTGACAGAAATAATCAGGGATTCACAATTGGGGGGGGGTGGGGGGGGTTGAAAGCAATAACTGCTCCAGCCATCGCAGAGATGAAATCGCTTTTTTTTATCATATAATATGCATATTTTAATTAGATGGCAATGAATCACGGGATGTTGCTAAATGTACGTTGTGGGACATAGATGAGCTCTGCCTGGCTAGAAAAGCCCTTTTACATTGACAAGGTTATTGCGTTTGTCCAGTGTGCCACCTGAGTTAGCAAGCTAGTGCTAAGTCCCACAGTGTAATTGCAGGGGTGGTTTTGGTAAGGGGACACTCAGAGTGGAGACAATTAAAATTACATCTCTGATCCCAAATATTCATATCACTGACATAAGCAAACAATTGTTTATGTTCATTGCGCCATTCAGGGGCCATAAAATATTTTCCTGGCGAAAAATGGGAGAAATTTTCCTGACTCACGTGGGAGAAAGGACCAGGAGGGGCTGAACTGATGTGAAATGTCATGATTGGGTTGGGGCTGCCGTGGACAACTGCTGCCTCTAGGGGTCATGCTTGTACTGTGTTTTGCTTTTGCTATTCTTAACAAGGGATCCAGGCTTAGCCATGCCTTAAAACTAGCGTGAGTTTAGGTACGGATGATGTCACTCCCAACAGGATTGGCACCAACGTCCTCTGACATTAAGGTTCAGCAGTAAGATTTTTGACTGTATTTGTTTAAAGGCCACGTCTGTGGAAGCTAGACATGCCGGAGCCGAATCTGATTGGACTGCACATCTCCCCTATGGGCAGAGGCGTGTTCAGGGAAGGCCAATCCGCTTTCTGTGTCAGCGTGAGGTCTATTGGCCGGATGATGAACTCTGTTTTATCAAGTGTGTTTACTTTTATATTTTATAGCTGATTGTCTTGTTTTGATTTCTAACTCTGAGCGTCCGAGCAAGGAGTTTTGGGGAGACCTGGAACATCCGGAGGAATTATGAGCGGTTTGGCATTACTTAGCGGGGCGCCAGTCTGGTGTGCAGTACAGCCCTGCATTGGGCCAGTTGGCTGCTGTTCCGGCCTCACTGTGGGCCAATCTCACTGCTCCCTCTGCTGGTCTGTATACAAACGCGGCTCTGAAACCAAGTCTCTTTTACAGCTCCCCCAGGGCTATTCACAGGACAACAAAGTCGGATCAACAGCCGATGACTTTTCCTCACCCAGCCAATAAAACGCTACATAAGCTCAAATTTTATTAGAAACCTTCCCTGAATTTCCATGAAAAGGGTGTGTAATAACATTGTGCCATATGGGTGTGTCCCACTCCTGGGGTATCACCTCTGCTACAGATGCGCTGTAAATAATTCATGTCCTCTCCTTGAAAAGACTCTCTCTCTCTCTCTCTCTCTCTCTCTCTCTCTCTCTCTCTCTCTCTCTCTCTCTCTCTCTCTCTCTCTCTCTCTCTGTGTCTGTCTTCAATAGTTCAGTCAGAGCAGGCTGTGTCGTGAGGAGACAACGTTTACCTCTGATAGGCAGTAGCAGTAACTGGGGTTGGGGTGTCTGGAGAAGTGGTGACTGTGGAACTGTGGAATTGAGGCCTGAATTTATCTTGGGCGGCTCAGCAATATGTGTTCGACTGGCAGGGCCTTTCAGACACCTGGCCTCTGTGGAGACCCAGACCTTGAGGTTGAGGTGAATCCCACACAAACACCAAAACTGATCACTTTGATCCTTATACTAACATAATGTAGACACTGATTTCCATACAAATATATATGCACATTTCATACACTCATTTCACACACACACACACACACACACACACACAGATTAAAAACCGCTAACACAAGCTGGTCCATAGATGTGTGAGTTCCATGCAGGAATTGACTCTCAAGGGCTTCCAGCGAGGAGGAGGGCTATTGGGAGCGCTGAATCAGCAGAAGGAGAGCGTTAGTGCTGTCTTATACACTCATGGGATACCGAATTGGTTTCATCAGCGCTTGTTCCTGCCGCAGATGTCAGTCCAAAGGGCCAGGGTCTCAAACCTGAGCGATCAAAAAAAAAAATGTAAAGAAGCATTCCTATAAATTAATAAACAGAAAGGAAAATGAAAACCAGGCCTTCAGGAGACACGCTCAGCACTGGCCGTGGGAGAAGTTGGATATTACTGTGACCCTCCGGCATTTTCATTCCAGCTAGCATCTGCTCCAAACCGGTCTGACTGGGAGAGAGAGAGAGAGAGAGAGAGAGCGAGAGAGAGAGAGAGAGAGAGAGAGAGAGAGAGAGAGAGAGAGAGGGTAACCACATCTGTGGGGTCTGACTGGGAGAGAGAGAGAAAGAGAGAGAGGGTAACCGCATCTGTGGGGTCTGACTGGGAGAGAGAGAGGGTAACCACATCTGTGGGGTCTGACTATGAGAGAGAGAGTGAGTGCGACCACTCTCTGTGGGGTCTGACTATGAGAGAGAGAGAGAGAGAGAGAGAGAGAGAGAGAGAGAGAGAGAGAGAGAGAGAGAGTGTAACCACATCTGTGGGGTCTGACTGTGAGAGAGAGAGAGAGGGAAACCACATCTGTT
>JAOYSI010000835.1:0-17773 GCA_025775065.1 Hiodon alosoides
ATAAATAATGAATAACTCAAGAACCAAGCTAAAAATACCTTCAGCGAATGCTGTCATTTACACTGTGGAACATACAATCCCCAGATATTTCATATCCGGGACAGTTATATATAGCATTTGGTCTATTTATGAAGTAACAGCCTTGGTACAAACGCTAGCAGAGCTATTAAATATAATTTAGAAAGACTTCTTAAAAGAACTCAGAAACAGTTTGGTCACCAAGCTACAGCGTCCCCACGACATTAAAATGTTAGTGATTTCAGTTTGCTTTTATCTAATCCACAGAGGGCATTGCCTCCACTGTACTGGCCTATAAGTAACTTTGGATAAAAGTTTCTGTCAAATAACTAAGTAAAGTAACTAAAAATGACTTATGCCACACAAGACGAGTAGGTGATAAACTATTCATAATGTTATGTTAATGCAGGAAGAAATTATAACACGTCTGGGTATTGGATGCAATATGCAATGTTTGTCTAGGACGCTTTGTCCACGCTCTGTCAACGCTTTGTCCATGCTCTGTCCACGCTCTGTTCAGGCTCTGTCCACACTCTGTCCACGCTCTGTCAACGCTGTGTCCATGCTCTGTCCACGCTCTGTTCATGCTTTGACCACGCTCTGTCCACGCTCTGTCCACGTTCTGTCCACGCTTTGACCACACTTTGTCCACGCTCTGTCCACGCTTTGACCGCGCTCTGTCCATATCCTCTGTGCCAAAGGTAGAACACACAGTGCTAAAATAAAGACAAAGACTGCATGAAAGAGATTAGGACTAGTTCGGTGTTTTACTGCCTCAGTAGCCTTGTCGACAGTTAGTTTTCGCCCCAGGGCAAGAAGATGCATTTTCAGTTTGGAACTCTTTAGATTATTTAGTCTAAAACATCTTATTCTAGACAGTTGCTAAAGACAAACTATATGAAAGATTTCTAATAAAAGATGCAAATGTTCTTTTATGTTGGGTATTTTGATTGATAATGATTCCTGCGTAATGTGATGTTCTGTCCCTAAATATTAACATCCTTTATGGGACTCCAGGAGCGCTATCCTGTCAGGATACCCTTGGGGAGTGTTTAATTGTGTGTCTCTTCGTTTAAAGAGTCGTGGTTAGTGTACAATCACCACCAGAACATTTGTGGTGTAAGATGCAAAGGATTCATAACATTGAACTTAATGATTAAACTGCATGATTAATCACAATCATCCCCCCCACCCGTATAAATATATTTTTCAACTGGCCACCTCCAGCATTAAAACTTGTTTTATCAATCAGGCTTTGGCACGGTGGGGCTGTTTCATGAGATGTGTGAAGGGTTGCCAACGCCATGTGTGATGTAGAGGTGGATCACAACTAGAGACTGGCAACGTGTGGTGGGTGTTATAAACAGTATAATAGTCCTGAGCAGATTAAGCACTACCAGATAAAACACTTATTTTTCTAATCAAAGGAGAAGCAAACCTGATCTATAGGTGGCTTGTAGTCCATACTATAGTCTTCTGGGAACTGGAGTTTTTGCAGATTTATTGCACTGTTCAATTATGTAGTCATTTTTTTATATTATAAAAAATGATGACTTGATTTGAGAGATAATAAGGCGGGCACCTTTTGCCCTCAATAACTTTCTCCTCTGCGTCACCCGGTCGCTCGACAAGCTGGAGGACAACAACAGGTTGTGGTTGACTGCAGGCCGGACAGAAACCTCTTTAACATCAGAAGACTCTACGTATCTACTCAGGTGTCAGTGGAGCGGGTTCTTAACCTGCAGCATGATTGCTGTGCTCCAGTGGCCCGCAATCCGAAGCCATTCAGTCCAGCTTTGCAGCAGCATTGGGCTGTCTGTCAATGGATGTCCCACCCTTCACTCACCACATCTGTCTTGGCCATTGAAAAGAAAACAACTGGTGATGGTCACATCTCTCAAACACCTGGGTCGCATCCACTCGGAGGACTGCAACATCAATCATGAAATTCAAAACAGGATCAAGCATTGGGCAAATGCCCAAAAATGGGCATTTTTTCTTTTTTGATATCCTTTCAAACCTGATGATGAAAAAAAATCTAAATGACATTGCTCTTGTTTTCATAGTGTCAATTTCTATGAATCCATCCATGCATAATGTAAGTAAATCTCTTGCTATTTGGGGCTAATTGGCTGTTTATGGTAAAATGTTGTCATGCCTCTCTGAGTAATGAGTTTACAGCAGGAACCTCACTGGATGAGTAAATCCCTCACCCCCCTCCACGGCTCACTAAAACATTCAAAGACATGTACAATATGCTGGGGCTTTACCCTGCCATTCAAGGGCTGCATAAATGAAAATGCATTACTCCGAGCTTAGGTTTGACTGAATGAATAAATACATGGAAACGTCTTGTCTACCTACACATTAATTTAGTCGATGCGATTCGCTTGGCTGATGCCCTTATCCAAGTCTCAGATTATGCATGACTCATTAATGGTGCTGAAAACAGATAAATGTAGGTATCTTGCCTTGGGCAACCCTAGCAGTGACATATCTGGGATTTTACCCTCAACCGTCAGGTCCTGGGCCAGATTTTAAGTGACTCCCCTTCAAAGGGGCCACATCACTTTTTCACTTACCTGTGTCATGTTTAAAGGGCAGTAAAATCTTGTGAAACAGAAAGTGTCACACATCACAATTCTGCAACCGGTTCCGTCTTCAGCAGCGGGAAACCACCAGTTGGAAGATTTCATGGGTCCAGATGGATTGCCACCCCTGTTTCAGAACCGATTCAGAACCGTACTCACTCTGTAAGCCCGGGCCCGGAGATTCCAGCTAGCTTTGCCCACACAGCTGCGTAGCATTAGGGAGACCTGCCGTCTCACCCTAGGCACGGATTCTGGGATTTTGAGTCAAAGACAACAATGTGGTTTTGCAGCTCTTCACCTGTTCACCATGAACCCCTGTCCCAGCATGCACCGAGCCAATAGGCCCTCATGCTGAAAGAATAGTGACCACATTATTAAAAAGCCAGTGACATGTACAGTAAATCGCCATATGGGAAAAAAAAAAAACAAAGCGAAAATATTAACAAAATGATAATCATATTTGAGAAAGCTTTCCCCGTGTCACTTTTTAGTGGCCATTACACTTTTATTTATCCGAATTGTTATTTTCTGCATAAATTTGGATTTGCATATTATTTTTCTCCATTTTCCAGTTCCGCTAATGCATCTCGGCTCGTCCCTATGAATCCTGGCACCACCCACAGGGAGGTCAAAAAAGCATTGATTGGTCTCCTCCAATCCAGTCACTTTCCAGCTCCTAATAATTTTACATACCGCAGGTTACACCCTCTACACAGGAGGATCAGCGCTGATCAGCCCGCAGGTGTCTGGGAAGTTGAGAGGAGACGAGAAGGAGAAGTCGAGAGGAGATGGTTGGCAAAAAGCCGATAGAAGCCCTTTTGATTTCCACCCACCCAAACCCCAATATCCCTATGCCAAATTATCCACAAAATCAAGATAATTGGATTAAATTGGTGCTCAGGCAAGCTCCTTTACTGGTTGAGCCCCATGGGAGTACCCCCTGTAGAGAAGCCTTATAATCAAACATTGATCACACAGTGGCCACAATGTACTCTGAGCATGCATGTAAGTTAACTAACATGTTCAGAAGTCACCTCTCCGTAGTTCAAAACACCTACCTGGAAATGAGCAGGTAGGTGTTTTGAACCATTTTAAACCACTGGTAACATGTTAGCATCTGCTCTCACGGCAATGTGAGAGTGCGCTGACAAATCAGTGTTGTCCTAAAAGTTCAACTAGCATTTTAGCATTTTCTCCCAGGACTTTGGGTTAGCCATGGAGGGAAACCTCAGAAACTGGCCAGGTACTTCTAATTTAGGATGTAATGGTAGCATGAGGGAACGATATGCAATGAATTATATTATAAATCTAATTCATTGATTTAAAAGAGTTGTTATTATTATAATATTATAATACACTATCACGCTAAAAATTATTAACTGTAGTCCCACAGCACTAATTTCCAGTCGCCCGGACAGCGGTTTCATCCCTGTCTGGAGGAGGCTTAAATCCGACGAACGCGATTGTGTGTCATTAGCTCCATCTTCCAGCATCAAACGGGCCTGCTGTTTTCAACTGCTGCCGTTGATTCACATGCAGGCCAGCTACTTCTACAGAGTTGAGGTTGTACGGGTGGGCCCGTCCTGTGCCCTGCCACATATGCAGGCCAGCTACTTCTACAGAGCTGAGGTTATACGGATGGGCCCATCCTGTGCCCTGCCACACATGCAGGCCAGCTACTTCTACAGAGTTGAGGTTGTACGGGTGGGCCCGTCCTGTGCCCTGCCACACATGCAGGCCAGCTACTTCTACAGAGTTGAGGTTGTACGGGTGGGCCCGTCCTGTGCCCTGCCACACATGCAGGCCAGTTACTTCTACAGAGTTGAGGTTGTACGGGTGAGCCCATCCTGTGCCCTGCCACACATTCAGGCCAGCTACTTCTACAGAGTTGAGGTTGTACGGGTGGGCCCGTCCTGTGCCCTGCCACACATGCAGGCCAGCTGCTTCTACAGCGCTGAGGTGCTGGTGGAGTTTCCACCTCTGAGCTTCTCGTGTCGAGTTTAAGTGGGCTTTAGTGTCGATTGTCTGCGGTGGCTGCCACTGAAATGAGGGAGGCCAGTCAATGCTCATGTGGGCCCCACTGATCCCCCAAGCATACTTCAGAGGGTAAGGTCGCCTAATGAACAATCAGTCTGAACAGTGTTTGAGACAGCCAGATAATTATTCACACTTATTTTCTCATTAAGAAATGTATTCCCTTTAGGAAGTTTTTGAGAGGATACTTAATTAAACTGCATGTAATTCATAAATAGTACATTTTTTCCACCTTTACTTTCAGCAACAATGAAAACTTACTGGACCAAGGGAAATCTTTATAATTAGATTTATATTTTAAATTATATTATTTTGTTGTATGTAGTAGTAAATACCAGTACTTCATCGCAACCTAATGTCACTCACAGTACAAGCTGGAAGTGTCGATGAAAGTGAAGCTGAAGGTAAAGCTGAAGGCGAAACTGAAGGCAAAGCTGAAAGTGAAGGTGAAGCTGAAGGCGAAGGTGAAGCTGAAACTGAAGGCAAAGCTGAAAGTGAAGGTGAAGCTGAAGGCGAAGCTGAAAGTGAAGGTGAAGGTGACGGTGAAGCTGATGGCAAAGCTGAAAGTGAAGGTGAAGCTGAAGGCGTAGCTGAAAGTGAAACTGAAGGCGAAGCTGAAAGTGAAGGCGAAGCTGAAGGCGAAGGTGAAGCTGAAGCTGAAGCTGAAGCTGAAGCTGAAAGTGAAGGTGAAGGTGAAGGTGATGGTGAAGCTGATGGCAAAGCTGAGAGTGAAGGTGAAGCTGAAGGCATAGCTGAAAGTGAAGGTGAAGCTGAAGGCGTAGCTGAAAGTGAAACTGAAGGTGAAACTGAAGGCGAAGCTGAAAGTGAAGCTGAAGGCAAAACTGAAGGTTTTCGGTAGGAAATATCTCGGTAGGAGAATTAGCTGACACAATTTATAGGTAATTAAATCCGAGATATGCCCACAAACCCTTAAAAAGGAAATGTAGCATTTAATGTAAATTGTAGTTGAAAGAGGAGTTTCAGTGAAACCTGTCTGACCACCAATATAAAAATACAGCACGAGCAACCTTCCTCCTCCCATTACAGGCAACAAAGAACAAAGGAAAACTACAAAGCAATAATAGGTTATCCATTAATCACACTTGGCTGAGACCAAATCCAAATTTTTGACAACCCTGCTAATCGCATTTAATAACATTGTATTTAAAAGTGTTTCATTTTTTTGTGCATTTGATTTCTTCCATATAAAATCTTTCTTTGTCATAAAAATATAAACCTATTAAAATACGGCTGTGGTAGGTTTTGATTTGGTCTCAGTGTTCACAGACGACAAAGCAACAACAAGGACACATGGAAAACTTCAAAGTTGACTCTAAGGGTCTGGACACCTCTGAGCATTAAACAAGCACAAAATAAACCAACATGTTTACATTCAAATGCAACACAGGCTAATTCAAACCTTTACCATCTCCTCGGATTAATCATTTCCTGTAGCATCTCAGTCTGACCTTTAGAAACCTTTTTATATTTGTTTGAATACTAATGCTCCTCCCAATTGCCATACTTAATACTTTTTGAGACATTAATAATAATAATAATGATACTTCGCCAAGTTCTGTCAGGGAAGAACCATCCCGTTTATTTTTGTGTTGGGAACATTACCATAACTGGTTACCTGTGTCAGTGTGTGGGAACTGTCTCTGAGTCGGTAGGGATGAGGCGGGGGGGTTAGGGTCAGGGTGTGGGAACTGTCTCTGAGTCGGTAGGGATGAGGCAGGGGGGTTAGGGTCAGGGTGTGGGAACTGTCTCTGAGTTGGGATGAGGCAGGGGGGTTAGGGTCAGGGTGTGGGAACTGTGTCTGAGTCAGTAGGGATGAGACAGGGGGGTTAGGGTCAGGGTGTGGGAACTGTCTCTGAGTCGGTAGGGATGAGGCAGGGGGTTTAGGGTCAGGGTGTGGTAACTGTCTCTGAGTTGGGATGAGGCAGTGGGGTTAGGGTCAGGGTGTGGGAACTGTCTCGGAGTTGGTAGGGATGAGGCAGGGTGTGGTAACTGTCTCTGAGTTGGGATGAGGCAGTGGGGTTAGGGTCACGGTGTGGGAACTGTCTCTGAGTTGGGATGAGGTAGGGTCCATGAAAGCGTGAGTTAGTAAGAATAAGTCAGAAAAGGGTGTGTGTTCTGTTTGAGCTTATTTTGTCTTATTGATTTCCTTCCCCATTGGTGTTCAATTTCTTCTGTGTTCTGTTTCGTTCTAGTTAATTCTCATCATTGGAGTCCAGTCTGAAGTTTCAAAAACGACCAGAGATTCAGCATAAGGAATTTCAGTGATCTGCTGAAATTTCACTTTTTACTTTCCGTTTTACAGTCATTTTTATCAAGGTGTTAGATCTTATGAAGGGAGAAAGAATTGCAGTTGGCTGTGTCTGAATTTTCTTTCTGTCCACTCATCTCCTCTGTCTGACTCTTTCTGTCTCATGCATGGAAGTGACTTATCTTAACAGAGAGGCTGCATGAATCTGACAAAGTAAGTCTCTCAGAGCCTGAAGCCAGCTGGTAACTCTAATCCTCACAGACAGATGGAGACCACTAGAGAATGGCAGGCCCGGGTGCCGTAATATAGCGTTTAGACAGCTTGCAAAAATGCTGTCTCACGCTACTGTGCCTGGAGTAAAACATTTTGGAAAAGCAATGAGCTTAATTTGACCCTCAAACCCAAAAGTTTGCGTTATGCCACCACAAATAAAGTCTCTGTCATCCACTAATTAGAATTCTGTGTTTCCTGATGTAGTCAAAAGAGCGGCAAGCAACTTCTCACTTTTTAATATAAGCAACCGTCCATCATAAGTCCAACATCTCCTTCAACAGCCCATCACCTTTGACATCTAAGTGCCTACACTGTGTGGTCATTAGGGTACACCTCCCCTTCCCATGAAACCGACTGCGCGGACAGTGACACAATCACATGTTCAGACTGAGCTACTCAAAGCAGGTAGACAGGTACCTAGGGATTTGGTGCGTGTGGAATGGTTTGAGGGAAAATGGACAAGACCAAAGATTTAAGCCGCTTTGAAAGACGCATTGGAGGTGGAGCCAGACGCTGTTATGAGTATGTCAGAAACAGCAACCCTTCTGGGGTTTTCACACGGTGGTCCTGCGGTCGGAAGCAATGCGCTGATGGAGACTGACATGGTGTGCAAGTGCACCACAAACAAAAGCCTCACCCGACTCAGTGAAAGGCACCTTTGCTGTGCCTAAACAAAAGCCTCACCCGATTCAGTGAAGGGCACCTTTGCTGTGCCTAAACAAAAGCCTCACCCGACTCAGTGAAAGGCACCTTTGCTGTGCCTAAACAAAAGCCTCACCCGACTCAGTGAAAGGCACCTTTGCTGTGCCTAAACAAAAGCAGAACAGACTGATGTTAGAAGTAAATGAAGCCATTCAGCCCGGCAGAGGCCTGCACTCCGGGTGTTTGGCGTATTTTACTTTATCTGGAGAGGAAGTGGGTGGCACTTACAGCTGGTCGGGGAGACTGAGGATGAAGGCACACCAGTTGCTAAGGAACCCTGATGAGGCGTTGGGTGCTGGCAGAGCGGCAGATTAATTACCAAGCCACAGTGCGTTTACTTGAGTAAAATGTAAAAATACGCCAGACAGAGCACTTTAAATATCAGGGTGACATCAGCATCTCAGAATAAACTACCCATCCGTAACTGCTGATTTCGTTACTTTTAGCTTGAATTTGCTGCAGCAGATGAAAAAAAATGGCCTAATATTAATAAAAATCGAAGATCATCTCCAGAAGATAGGTGTCTGAATAGAAAGACAAATCACTGTAAAAACAGCTGTTAATTTCCACATGGTGGAGGGATGTATGGTTACGGCTAATTATGATGGGATATTGAAAGACTAAGTGTAAATGTTGGTGGTCCAGTATGGCATTATACCAAATATTAACAGCAAGATAGATATCAGTTTCTGCAGTGTTGAAACCCCAGGAAACTTTGCTGATTTAGTGTGAAAAGATGATGGATGGTGTTGGGAGGCGATGTAATCTCAGCGCTTGGCATGGGGACTAGCCTGCCTCGTTGAAGTCCAGAGAAATCCACCTATCTCTGCGTCACTGCAGCCACAGAACATGCACAAGGCATCAATCCTCACCTCACTTTACTGGCCTAGCCTGCCATCCAGACAGGATGTTACCCTTCATGTCACTGAAATGTCTGGCAGCTCCTGGGGTCAAAATACTTATTTTCTGTGCAGTGCAAATTTACTCCCAGCAGTCTGTGATGTTGGTGCAGCAGTAAAGTTTATCTGCCATAAACAGTGATTTTAAAGTTGACAGCCGGGGATCCGGACCTAGCTCCAAACCCCTATAGCGGTCTACTAGGCAGCCCTTATTTCAGCATTGTCTTGCTAGCGAACGCTCAAAGCCAAGTTTACACTGGCTTTGCTTGTAATAGGTCTATATTTGTTCTGGACCAGATGGTCAGCTATATTGTAAGTGGTGGGGTTGAGGAGGGATCTGTTATCTCACAAAATTAACTTTGCTATAAAAATAGAGCAGGCATGTGTTACTGGACTGAGAATCCTATGGTTCTGCTCACAGCAAGCTTTGCTTTAAAATGCAAAGATCCCGTTTAATGATATTCTTACATCAATCTGCAATGTCTTCAAGCACGGCAGGGCTTCTTGTCACTATGCTAGATAGCTGTGGGGAACTTCACAGTGGGTCTTCGCACGCACCCACACACACACACACACACACACACACACACAGCTTTTTCCTGCATTTATGCAGTTTACTATTATATCAGAAGGCATAAGTTGTTAGAAGAATAACTAAAGATGACTTTAACCAATGTTTAAGTGAAATAAACACAAACCACCCGGTAAAAATTTTAAGAATTTATTGTCAGTGTGGGGGTTTATGAACAGCATGGAGGACAACACATGGGCGAGATGGTGGACAAAGGAATTTAAGGGAGATGGAGGAGAGGTAGTTCAGATGTAATAAAACGTGGCTGAAACAAAGGACGACCCGAGAATCTATGAGGATGAGTAGATCTATGAGTAGAAAGGAACGGTTAGATCGCGCGTGAAAGAGGGGTTTCTGTGAACAGCCAAAACATTTCTTGCACGCATTACTTTATCCAAATCTCCATACCAATGAGTTTGCATAGACCATTTTTTCCCCCACTAATACCGGAGGTACAAAGCTACAGAGCACATGGATTCTCCTCTAAACGCGTGTATTACAGAAAACACATTGGAATCAGACATTCAACACATTAACTGCCTACAATTAAACAAGTAACATGCCCAGATGCCACAGCTTACTTGTGGACTTGTTGCTGGAGAACAGAAGACTTTCCTTCTCCGGTTAGCCCCGGATAGCTCCCTGCTATCCCCTGCTAGTCACCGTTGCATCGTCGCGGCGAAAGGGGAATTTCGTCCCAAGTCGTTTGGGACTTTCTTCCGGGTATAAATAGCTCTGTCCCTGGAAACACGCACCCAGGCTTAGAGCTCTCTGTTTTGGCCCAGCTGGGAAACTCCGCTTCGGATAAACTATGTCCCTTCTTAGGAGAGAGCCACAGCAGGAGAAAAGAAGGTAGAAAATGTCTGGTCTAGAAAGAATGTGGTTTACGACCTGCTAAGAGCTCTCTGTGAGTGGGCACTGGAGTTGAAAGTGCCGCCAATGAGGCGATGGTTGATGATGTCATCAACTGGTGCCAAAAAGAGGGAAATGTAGTTTGTTTGGACTGAGCATCCCAACACACTGAACAAAAATATTCGGAGAAAGGAAAACATGGGGAGACATATTTCCAGCTATTCCCACCCCCCTCAACACATTACACACTCCACAGACATATTCTGTGGCCATATTAAGACCTCACTGGGTGGTATCCCTGACAAGCAATGCAGTTATTACGTATGAGACAGTTTTTTCAACAGGAGAACTGCAGAACAGACCGATGGGATAATATTTCATGTCATCAATTTTTAAAATTAAAATCATCTTACTTAGATGGTTTATATGTAGTTCACCTTTGTAGGCATGATTCCCCGGAATGAATAGAAACCAGCATGATTTATTTTTTGTCATCGGAGGAAAAGACAATATCCTCACCCAGATAGAATATACAGAATCTGTCTTCATGCCCGATTATTCAAAGCAACAAAGCAATACCCACAACAAAAATAATTCCTTTTAATCTTTCCTGTTATAAGAGGGTTTAAAATTTAATCTAGACTGCAGGCGTAGTGGCTCTGCCCTTGACTTAATTGGCCCCTCGGAGACCACTTTCCGTCTGAATATCCATGAATGCAGTCCTGACGGTATGAAAATAATTAAACACACTGATAGAAATCCCTGCTCCCCGATTCTGTTTCAGCAGCACAGCTGCCGTCTCAAAGCTGCTCCTTGTTGATTGACGCATCAGAGAAGAAAAGGGTCGTCCTTTTCTATACCCCACCTGAGAAACTGATCATTTTGCACACTAGTGACTTTCGAGGGGAAAGTAACTCACAGCAAGATCTTTTGTAGGTGTGAAATAAAGTCAGAATAAATTTTATGCATTTTTTTTGGGCGTTTGTATTTCGTTATAAATCACTTAGAAATGATCAAAAACGAGTATATTGGTACATTAATAAATTACACTGTCCCTCTCTGCCATTCAAATGAAATGCATAGATTGCAAATTCAGTTGGAGCATATCCCCACGCAGTTAACTGAACAAACCAGTTTTTCTACCACAGGTATAAATAACCCAGAAATCCATTGTATTTTGAGACGTCTGCTTTGGGAAAAACGGTCAGGTGCAATCCCTCACTGCACTAAATTTCCCAATTCCCAATTCTCATTTCCCGTTTCCCAATTTCAATTCCCATTTGCCATGCTTAAGCACTCTCCTTCTAGAAAATTTCCAATCAGATAATTTCTAATCAGTGTTACTGGCTTGCTCTTGAAATGTAAAATTTCATCAATATCTTTAATTTCTCCTGGCAAAAAACAGCATAAACAGTATTTGGGAGTGGCTATATGGTTATAACTGAATTAATCTGTACTATGGTCAAATTAAAATGACACACTGAACTCAACAGGGGATTCTACTAAATAACCCGAGGAACTTGAATGCCTAGAAAACAAGAAGAGAAAAGACCGACACATTTTATTTATTGATCGCTGAAGGCAGTGAAAGGAGTCAGCTGAGAAAATGTATTTAACAATTATAAATATGAGTCGGTAAAATATGCATGTAACTTATGTATTATTTAATGGGATTAGCGGCACACAGTACTACAAGTGTACTACAAGCATAAAACTGTGAATCAAATGCCTAAAAAACATTAAATATGAAAAACATTTTAAAAATGTAAAAATATCTAAGAATGAATCGAGATTTGATTAAATGTATGAAACGTATGATTGTGATATATAAAGTGATATATAATTAGATGTTTAAAACTCTCCATATCCTCTCAACCCCAAATCTGGTAAGGGTTAAATTATGTAATTATGCAACCAGGAATTCTTTAAATTGACACTTCATTAAACACTGAACATCTTTGATCTTTGAGATTTGTAAAATACAAATCTTTCTGAAGGTGACTCCCAGCTCTGTCTGGTGATGTAAGACAGGTGCTACAGCAGAGTATGTCTAGCAAGGAAAATGTCTTGATAATTAACAGACAGGGCGGTATTGCACTTTCTGCAACTACAGCTGGTTTGCGTCGTAGCTGGAGCCACAGCATGCCGGTGCCCAGCCAACGCTCTTCTGTCTGACAGAATCTGATTTACGGAGAACGCGGCAGCACAGAGGAACGTAATCTGACCCGAGGCCAACCTGAGACAGATCTAGTGCAACATGGATCCTATCCCTCGCTCCCCACTGTCCGTACTTAAGCGCACACTGGACCTCGTCTGAGGGGTTTCCGTCTGCACGGTCGGTGGAAGTGGTCACCTGCTGATGGGAAGTCATTATGTCATTATCGCTTTTGTACGGAAGAGGTGTCCTGCTGACAGGAAGTCATTATGCCATTAATGCCTTTGTACGGAAGTGGCGTCCTGCTGACAGGAAGTCATTATGTCATTATTACCTTTGTACGGAAGTGGTTTCCTGCTGACAGGAAGTCATTATGGACTAATTAAGCAAGGGCATCAGGGAGGCAATGCAGCCTTTGCCGAAAAACGAAAACTAAGCAAAGTTTAAAGGGAGGGACACTGGACAATAATATCCTATGACAACTTAAAACATATTCTACACAGCCACTGATGCTTATCCTCTGTATATATACAGTTTATATACTGTTATATACTGTTATCTGTTACCCCTAAAATATCCTCTAAAATTGAAAGATCACTATACAATTAGGTGTCAGTACTAAGGTGCTACTACTTTTATTTTATTTTTTCAGACTTTGCCATTCAGAAGTTATGCCTGTAACGTTGTAATGACAGGCATCCACAGATGAAAGTGTCCTCTCAGCGTTTTTTCTGGTTTCTGACAAATTTCGGTGCTCCGGGGCGCGTGCAGCGGGGGGATAAAATAATCCCCTTTCCCCAAGTCACATCTCTTATAAGCGAGCATGAAACCTAAAGCTGTAAAAAAGACTTTGGTCGTAGTGTTTTTGGTTTACAAGCATTTCTGTCAGTTTCCAAATGCAAAAAGCGTGACCTACTTTTCATGACTTCATGACATCAGCAACATAGGCTGAGATATGGGTCCTTAAAATTAAATTAAAAAGCCCTAAAAAATAAACAGCTGAAGGTAAGCATCGGTGGATCTGAAGCATTGCCAAACTGAAAACTTTGTTGCAAGATTTCACTACTTACTGTTGTAGGTTGCACTGGTTCTCCCGTTTGTTCACTATGTTCACTATCAAGACACTACCCGTCCATGTTGTTATCACTCGTGACAAATCAACATTTTCTTCTTGGATAAACCCTTGAAACTGTTCTATCCTACCCAGTAATGTCAAAAACAGTATTAGATTATCATTATCATTATTATTTAGTATGTAGTTGAAAATGTGTGTGGTTTTGAAGGCCAGTGATGGCTCCACTCCACACACAGGACGAGGCAACGTCGGTATTGATTTGTTGTTTGTCTCAGCACTGAAGCCTTTTAACTCACTGAAAGGAATCTCCATGCTTTACATTTCAGTTACATCGCGATGCTTTAATTCCTCTTACATCCAGCCATCCAATCCATTTTTGAAACGGCTTATCCTGGTGAGGGTCACGGGGATGCCGGAGCCATTCCCGGCAGGCATAGGGCTCAAGGCAGGGACACACCCAGGATGGGATGCCAGGACATCGCTGTGCAACACACACTCACACACACACACACACACCTACAGGGCAATTTAGCACAGCCAATGAACTTAACCCACAAGTCTTTGGACGGTGGGAGGAAACCGGGGCAAGCACCCGCAAGAAACCCACACGGACAGGGGGAGAACTCACAAGCTCCACACAGACAGGCACCCCGAGCCGGGACTCGAACCCAGGACCCCTGCCACTAACCACCACGCCGCTCATAGCACTGTCAGAAATTATATAATTTGATGTCTGACTTTCCATGCCTGGTCCGAAAGTGGCTGGAGACTGCATTCTTGTAACACAAAGAGAAACTTTAAAATAATTAAATCCAATTTAACCAGACCAAGACATAGCAAAAATAGAGACTTCCACCGAAAGTCTACCAAAACCCTTTGACTCCAGGCAGCACTGCTGGTGCTCATTTTAAGACGTTTTTTAAAGAATGTGGTTACCATCAGTGCAAACGCACTCATGTGCATAACAAGGTTCTGTAGTTGGGTGTGGCCCCACAGCTTGTCTGTCAGTCTTGCGGGGGTTTGACTCCATGCTTCATGGCTCAGGCCTGAGCTGCACGCACAACACTACACCATAAACTGCCGATTTCACCTCAAAACCCCATCAATTACGTTTTAGAGCAGCCTTTTGATTATGTCTGTAAAACTTTGATGTTTGTTATGTGATAACCAATGGTCCGTAGTAGACTCAGACACCACATCCAAATTATGGATTTTGTGATTCAGTACCATCTATAACAGTCATTTCACCTTTGTGAAAGCATTTTCTGCTGGCTGAGCTGCAGCCGCCGCGTAGCACCTTTAATTAAACGGTGCGAAAGTTTCTCACGAGACTGTAATTAACTGTCTTAAAGGCTGGATAACGCTGCTGCCGCATGGATTGAAAACCAAAGTGTTTGTGTTCCCCCAAAACTGTTATCTAACGGTCTAGCATCTCAAATATAAAGCCAACTTATAGGACAGCCAAGTTCACAACCAATCTGCAACGGCAATGTTTAAAAGCTGCTACTGCTAGACTGCCAAAGCTGAACCATACTACTAGAGCTGAATGGAGCCTCCTAATTAATCAGTCTTATTCATGCCTGGTGGGTAGAGCTGGTGTTAGTAAGTTCCTCGCATCATGTCTATTGAACATATGGATTTTAAATAACATAAGCAATGGGCAGTCTTTAGTACCACCACACACCCTGGCAAGAATGTGCTAGGGTGGTGGGATGGACTGCACTGAAGATAAAAAGCGGATTGCACCAGGGGAATCAGATTGAAGGCACCTGACTGATCACATGATCAGACCTTACAGCTGCCGAACAACTGATCACGTGATCACAAAGTGGCTGTCTACCTCTCGTTGGCCATTTCTTAAATCCCCAAGTTTTTAAGCCTTTCGATGAGATCGCTAATGGAGTAAATGGACAAGAAATAAAAGCCTGTGTTTTTTCCAAGGTTGATTGGGTTTGAATAGATTGAACCAAGTTTATTATAGTTGGCATGACAACATCGCTGTGGTATCCAAAGTGACAGTCATACTTATGTTTCAGTATGTACAGGAAATCGCCTTAATTTCTTTGCAACAGACATGGAGCCTAATTGAGAGACATACTGAGCGCAATTATTTATTTAAGTCACTCAACTGAATAATATATATGTGCATATTGAGGCACAACAGTGGGAAGGGAACCTGCCCATTTAAGATTGGCAAGCTTGACATTAAATGTTTACCTTGCCAATAGTTCTCAGCTATGTGGTTGGTACGGCTGGAGGCAAAGGTTTCTAGCAACAATATAGAAAGCTGCTTGTTTGTTCAGTCAGGGCCTGTACCTGAAGGGAAAGCGTGAGAGTTGGTTTAGAGTTCATTTGAGCCGTGCCAGTGGATTGTGTAAAGGATCAGTGAGCGGGTTTTGGATCTGTTTTCTGGGAGAACCTGGTTTGGATTGCACCATTTTGTCTTTGGCTTTATGGGGTGCCAAATGTGACATAGAACATTGTTACTTTTATATGTACTAATCACATAATCACTCATATTTGAGTAAATATTTGATCATATTTATTCTATTTGCCCTCCCGTATGGCTTTGTCTGATCCATACTGGACCTCTGCCTGGATAATTAAAGTAACAGTATTTTCTTTTAATACGGTCTCCAATCCTTCATGCATCGACCGCCCAACACACAGGGTTGTGTTAGTAATATTTACATGCAACACTAAACTGATTAATACTAGACATCTTGGCTTATTGGTGCTCTTAGAGCAATGGTACCATGTTCACTGATATTCAGTTTTCCTTTTGGATGAGACCTTGACCAAATATCAGTATTATTTTAACGGGAAAGTTTCGTTTTTTTATCATTATTTTGACCACAGACAGCTGTTAACGCCACTTATAGTGCTATAAATAATTAGTGTAAATAATGATATTTCAGAGAGTAATTAAATGAAGCATCAAATTAATCATTTGAGCCATCATAACTGTGCCTACAGGAAACCAGACAGCAGTTAAAGAACCCTAATGACAGACGGCTGCCACATTTGGATTCAAGATAGTAAATAGCAGATGTCTGATCTCTCTACAGGGTATATATCTGAATTACCCATCTTGTTAATTCCACACCTGTTCCACATTAAACTGTTGTGGCTTTGAGAGGTTTTTTATTTCTTTTCGGCAAACAGCCTGACAAACGGAAATTTAAAGTATAGGTGCGCTTACAATTTGTAAATATTGACTAAAAAGGAATAAAAGACAATTAAATTATTTAAATGAATTTGGAATCGCTATAGATTTTTCCACATTCACTTTCTAATTTGCAATCACCAGCCGATTATATTTAGTCTAGGTTACCAGCATGAACCCCTTCAACCATGGGGCAACAAAGAAGCTACAGGTGGGGTCACAGCTGGCAAGTGACAGGATCCAGATTCAAACTAGACAAATGACAGGATTCAGATTCAAACCGGCAAACGACAGATCCAGATTCAAACCAGCAAATGACAGGATCCAGATTCAAACCAGCAAATGACAGGATCCAGATTGAAATCGGCAAATGATGGGATCCAGACTGAAACCGGCAATGACAGGATCCAGCAAATCTGAATAACAGGGCTGAATAAGTCCTCGCGGGCCATTCCCACCTGAGCTACTCGGTGAACTCCAGCCCATAGGGCTTAGTCGGCCCTTGGGCACTTGCCTTTACCCACGGAACCATGGGGGATGCCCAGATTTGTGTTTTATGTTCCACATGGCAACTGATAATGAGAGGGGTTTTATTGGGTCTATTGGTCCAGTGAAATCACTTTAGAAATGACTCCCGAGTGTTGCCAAACAAACAATGTGGTTGAATAAAAGGTCACATCTTTAATGAGCTAAGAATACGTTGTTCCTGAGTGTGGCTTGTTTAATGAGACAGTAATAGAGCAGCGGCAAAATTATAGGGCTATAAGGTTTATAAATTTAAATTATTAGAGTTATTCTTATTACAATTATTTTTTTTGTTTTTTTGATAGAGTCTGTGATTAGTTTTCTGTAGATTTTTGCTGTAGTTTTTTTTTTTTCATTTACAGGGCTAAAAAGTGTTTTTGTAAACCCGAAAGGGTGTTTTGCATTGGTTGTTTCGTTTGCTTATTTCACTGTTGTCTTTATGAAATATAAAAAATAAAGGGCAAATACTGGCCCTCTAGTTGCCTGTGTCTGATCACTGCCATGTTCTGTTCATATTGACTGGAGACCAAAAGCAAAGCCTATTTATATTGGTGTTACTTCAGCTATTGTCGTGGTTCCCAATTCGACAGACAATGATTGTTTCCAATCTTTTCCGTAAAAAACTGTGGTTAGGAGACGGAGA
>JAOYSI010000837.1:0-11488 GCA_025775065.1 Hiodon alosoides
TATACACACCGGGGCAAATGCCAGCTGGTCTCATCAGTACCGTTGCCAATGGTTTGATATATGTATATAAACCGTATATAAAGTCAGTTGGATGTTATATCCTTCTTAATCTAAAATACATATTCAATTACTTTAATTGCATTTGGTTAGCAGATTTATACCTTGCTGCCTTCGGGAAAAAAAACAGATTTGGCACACAAATTTGAACTAAAACAGAAACAGTCGCGCTGTCATCGTACAGGTAAAATCAAACCATAGATGAGAGCAGCTGCCATTTGTCCCGGTACTTTTCAAGGTGATGCGGCCAAACAAATGCCATACCCAGAATAAGCGCTTCTGTTACGTTTCTAGATTCATGTCCTTCAAAATGTGTTTTAGCATGGTGTCGCTCGTCTTATTTACCGTCATTTCTAAGAGTAAATCTCTCCTATTTTCTTCACCACCGACTTGGTGCTCGCAGCCAGGCATGGTGCGATTGATTTTAATTAATCAAGAGATTTCTTCTTTAATTTTTTTTTTGTCCCAGAGAGATGTAATTAACTGGTTCATTGAGAACTATTCACCACCAAGACAGTGAAATTTCTACCCACCACCACTATAATTATCCCCACGTCCTTGCCTGGGAGCAGACAAAGAAAGCGACAAGCTACGGCTCACAGTATACTTGCTGGCGAATGCCGATATGACTTTACACTTGAGCGTCGTGAGATAGCTGGAGCCCGCATCAGTAGTCGAATTTTTCAGACAACGTATTTGAATTTGGTGGTTACAAGACAGTACCGAAAATATGATTTTTTTCTGTGTGTTTTTAGCGTTTATAAATGTAACGTTATTGGTATCGACTTAATGTAAAATAGTGCCACAAATAATACTCAATTTTGTTAATCCCGACGGTTCGGATATGTGTATGACAGTTCACATTTGTAAGAAGAAATGGGCACATTTCTCGAAAGTACTACGTCGAGTCGGAAATGGAAATCGTGCTCTTCATTTTTTTTGTTTTTTAAATAAAATAGAAAAAAACAAAAAAGTCAAATTTTCAACATTACTGGAGGAAATCATTAATTACTATATTGTGATTTACGCATTTACAACATAATCGTATTTGATATCGAACCACGCTTAGACAGCTTTAGACTAGTACCTAACAATTGACTCAATATTTTACAGGGTAAAACGTCTTGGTATAACAAAATGTGGACATTGTAACGCGTGAGAAGGCATTGCAAATCATTGCACCGCGAATTGGAATGTGGGCTGTATAGTCTGAAACAGAATTCAACTGTGCATGAGCGCCATTTTAATGTTGTCATGTTCTCTTTTTTGTGAAAGTTCGGGAATGCCCTATACAGTTCTGTGCGCAATAAAACGTATTTGTCGAGTGGTGTGGGATTGGTCAAATGAGAAGAGTGGGCGAATAGAAGCATGTATCTGTAGCTTCCGTAAGACTTGCCTCCGGTGCACACTGCGTTTTCCCAGGTGAATTACACGAATGCTCGATAGTTTGGTAGGCGAGTTTTAGCGAGTATTAGTAAACGTGTCGTTTATCCGAAGTCTCTTCCGGTACTCCTGCAGGCTTCATGGCAAGTCGGATTGTCCTTCAAGCCCCGATGAATCTACTGCAGAATGCACACATACTGGTGGCGAATGAAAGTGTCAGAGATTGACACTCAGGAGAATATATTGCGGTTTTCTTAAATCAGAATTTTAAAGTTTTAAGAAGTTTTCAGAAGTAGTTGAAGCCTTCTCTGGCACAGACCAGTCACTTTGTCTTTTTCAGGCCCTGTAGCTTATAACATTGTTGTGACCGCTTTTTATTGCAGACAGTACCTAATTCAAACCAGGTTTTCCCATTCTGGACACTGTGACCTCCAATACATCAGATTATTTAATCAATATCCACGAGAAATAAGCAAGGGCCCTTTTTCCTTGATCATCCAGATTTTTGTACATAGCAAAACACTGTGAAAATATTATATTAGCTTAGTCAGGGCAAGCACTTCTTGAATCAAGCATTAATGTTTAGGCGGAACAAAAACCTGTAAAATATGTTTTTCAAGGACCAGGATTGTGGTGGTTGGGTGACCCCTGCTGTGGAAGAATGCAAAGGTCAACACAGTGGTGCAGATGGAGAGAAATTTGGGATAGAAAAGGTTTTTGCAAAGGCTTCACCAAGAAAAACTTCTAGCTATGTTAGCAGACAAGCAGCAAACAGCAGAGCTAGCAGTCCAATATGTAGCTGATTGCCACAAGCAGAGAAACAAAGAGACATACAGACACAGATAAGCACGAAGATCAGGCACTCATGCACACCCACAGTAAATACAGAAAGGGAGGGAGGAAACAGGGAGGGTTGTTGTTGTATTGTAGTGTCTATCGTGTTTTGTATCAATGTTCATTCTTCAACTGCTTTGTCACAACTAAATGTAATTTTGTCATGCCAATGAAGCACTTTTTGAATTTCAATTTGAGGTAGTGGATGCTATCAGCCCCAGGTGGAGGGAGGCAGGTGCTGTAAATGTAAGGAAGCCAACCTGAGAAGCAGCAGGGCAGATAAAAGGAAAGTAACTCGCTTTCATTTGCTTTGCAGTGATAGACCAGGTCACCAGGTGCAACTCTCAGCCAGTGCATTGGCATGTTGCAGTGATGACTGTAGAGAGCGCCCTCCAGTGGTTAGCATGTGTGAGAGAAAACCCAGACTTGAACAAGAAGAATTAATTTCTTCTTCTTTTTCCAACCAGTTTAGTTTTAAGGCATATTTAGCTGCATTGGGCCAAAATTCCCACTCTCTGTTGTAAATATATTTGTTCATAGCTACAACAGTATGGGAGTGTGCATTTACAGTTTAGACCATGCCAGACCACGCCAGCCAGAATCGAGTGCACAGATAAAATAGAATAGGGGAGCCATGTAGGTGGTCTCTGGAGGATGTTGACATTTTTATCTTAGTTTCTTTTATTAAATTACAGATTTTAGAAAGCAACAGCGACCTGACCACCCCCGTGGGCTCTCTCACCCCTCTCGCTCCTATCACAGCCTAAAATGCATAGCTTTGCTTTAATGTTTGTGTTAGATGCCAGGTACATTGTTCACATGTCCTGGAAGACAAATCCAGCCGTAATGCCAAATTTTCTCAGACACGCGTGGAGTTGTTGGAACCCCCAAATCCTTTGGTACAACCGAGTAGCACACAGTTGAGGAATGCCTCTGTGCTTCTGCGCATGCAAGGAAGACATGACACGGGGCAGATAACACACTCCACACACGGAGACACACACCGCTGCAATCACAGCTTGTAGTCACACAGAGGATGAATCACTGCTCCCCGTCGGCTCGCTCCTCAATTCCCTGCAGGAATACAAATCTCTCTTTCTCTGTCACTTCCGCCCACCTTTCTCATCCCAGTTTCCTCCCTTTCTCCTTAGTACAAACGCCCACACATACTGACACCTCTCTGTTTCTCACTCTAGCCCCGGCTCCCTTTCCGCTGTGCAGCGCGCTCATTTTTGTCTCTCCTGTATTTGTGTTGTTTTTAGCCTACGCCCTCCACCCTCGTTACTGTGTCGAAGCTGTTTTTTTCTCCCCACACATTAGACAGAATTTAGTATTTAAGCATGGACAGTCCTTGGTCTCGTTACAAGCTGGTTCGTGTTCCAATGTGTCCTCATGTTTGCTATTTCTGTAATATAACAAGGTAATGTGGTTTATTTTAATGGGGATCTGCAGACATTTAATGCTGGTCATCCCTCCTGTTTTGCTCATATTTTGACTGACATTTAATTTTGACAGATATTGATGTTATCTAGCCTTAATTATTTACAATAATACTGTGTAGCTCTTTGTGCAGGTTTCCAGTAACTCTAATTTCTGTTTTCCCTCTCCCCCCCTCTCTCTCTCTTTTTCTCCCATACAGAATATGCAGCCAGATCAATAAAAAACACTCTTATTTCCCTCATTCCCCTTTCTCCGTCTCTCTGCCTCCCCACCCCCACCCCCTCCACATCCCACCCCTCTCTGACTCATGCAGGAGCCCCAGTAAGACTCTCTGTTCTGTGTTTTCCCTGTTTGATTTCAAGGCTGACTTGCCTGTAATGAGGGAGGTTAGAGGTATACAGTGAGAGAGACGTGGGGTGGCTGACGGGATAGGGCCGGGGGAGGTCAGAGGGATACAGTGAGAGAGACGTGGGGTGACTGACGGGATAGGGCCGGGGAAGATCAGAGTGATACAGTGAGCGAGACGTGGGGTGACTGACGGGATGGGGCTGGGGTGGTCAGAGGGATACAGTGAGAGAGACGTGGGGTGACTGACGGGATGGGGCTGGGGTGGTCAGAGAGATACGGTGAGAGAGACGTGGGGTGACTGACGGGATAGGGCCGGGGGAGATCAGAGTGATACACTGAGAGAGATGTGGGGATGGGGCCGGGGGAGGAAGGGGACTCACTGCGATGAAATGAGGGGTGTGTGGCAAACAGGAGCGAAAAGACTGAGCAGAGGGAGAAGTGGGCGTTGGGCGTGATTGGTGGAACCCCCCTCCGCCTTGCCCCCGCCACTCTTTCTATCCGCACAGCGTTTACACCCACTCTCTCACTCACAGAATAACCAAGTCTGTGCATAGATATGTATTTTGTGCATTCCAATTGTCAGACACTATTTTTTTAAAAATTGCAGTAAGTACAATATCTTGCAGAGAAAATAGTTCAACACTAATTGAATATTTGCCTTTTTATAACAAAAAACTTTGACATGTCTTTTACTTATACTTTTGATTTTAGCCTTTATACATTTTTCATAGGGGAGTCTTGCCTATGCTAGTCATCCTCTGGCAAACCATTGTTATTTCCCGGGACTTAAATGAAAGAAACCTAGAGTGCAAACACATGTGGACCAACACTGAGTTTTAAATCGCTGTGTCCTGCATGGTGACACACCCATCTCAAACTGTCAATTTAGCAGGTTGAGTCTATACATGAGTCTGTGTAGGTTTTTAAATCAGTTTGTTACAGTGGCGTTCTACAATTGCATTGTCATCAAGCATGCAGGCAGTTTGACACCAATGAGCGGGTTTCATGTGCTTTTCTTTATCTCTGGGGGTCACTCAGTCACATAATCTTGTGGAGGATTGCTCCCAGTCGTCACCTCTGAGCCCATGTACGTCAGCTTGCATCCTCCTCACGCACAGGTGAATGGGCACCTGTGGGAAAGTCCCTTTCCGCTACCAACACCCTCACCCACCCACACAAACACACACACACACCCTTCTGCTTTTGTGCATCAACTTTAATAATATAGTAAAAATGTATCAACTGTCCTTACATTCATATCAAATTTTTTAAAAATCCAAATCTATACTAGTAGATATAACTAGTAGAATAACATTGTGAATGTGTGTGATAGTATACAGTATGTGTTTTTGTTGTAACTGAATAATTGACGCACTCAATCGAGATCAATTCTCTCATACAGTGCACCAGTTCCTTTCTGCCTCCCAGTGGTTAGGTTGTGTGAATTAAACATAAAAAGCAGCCCAGACATTGACGGCAGTTGCTCTTAATGCGTAACAAGGGATTTGAACCCTCAGCTTTCCATCTTTTCTCTTTTGTTTGTAGTTCTTTGTCTTCTCTCATTGGACATTTTTTCCCATTTTGAAAACAGCACCCACGCCACTGTCCCAGACTCGAAATTTGTAGCCATCTACCTCTCATATCTACCTTGGTGTCCCTTCACACATCAGTCCTTCCTTTTCTCCTTTTTTTTTACTTCTCTCAGCTCTGTCCTCTCTTACTTCCCCCCTCTTTCTCTCCTGCCCCCCTCCCAATCAGTCTTTGAGAGAGAGAGAGAGAGAGAGAGAGAGAGAGAGAGAGAGAGAGAGAGAGAGAGAGAGAGAGAGAGAGGATGTGAGGATGAAGGGGTAGGAGAAACCCCATTGTGTTCAGAATTCACCTGCAAAAAAAAAAAACCCCACCCCCGCCTCCAACGCTTTCTTACTTATCAGTCTGTGCTGTAACCTCCTCCTATTCCTCCGCATTGCTTCGCCTGCATTACATCACGGCGCTAAAAACCTTCTGTGATTTTCACTGCGGACCAGAAAATGTTGTGACAAAGTTGTGAGACGTAGCGTACGTTTTTTTGTGCTAAAAACGTTATTGCTATCAACTGTGATGGCAAACGTTACAGCTATTATAGACCCACAGTTAGCATAGAACATCAGACGTCTATGCCTCTGTATTCGCGAAGATAATTAAACTCTGACATGTCCCCCTAGTGATTTAGTCATGTTTACCGTTATTGGTCGCACTCTCGCAGTACAGATATGGTCAATATGAGTAATATTTCGACTCCGTAATTAGGCTGTGCTCTTGCCGTAGGAGCCCGACGGACGTATTTATAATACACAGGGAGAGCAGGATGTAAGAGGCACATAATCTGTCCCTTTAAATTAGTGCGTGATGTCATGTTGCTGGGGAAAGGGATGATGTGTACACTGCTATCTCTTCTGGGATTCTCCCAGGTCTAGGGGCGTCATTTGGGGATGGCAGTTGCCAAATTTCCATCGCATCCAAGCATTGAAAGCATTGTTCACCTTAGCTTTCGAAGTTTACAGTCAGTTCAACAAGGCGCTGCCATTTCGATCTAGTTAATTATAACAGCTGGTCTTTCTGACGACATGTAGATGGGTTATCGCACAACGGAAGGATGTAGACAGCTACAATTATTAAATTAAACAGTTTTGTTTGTAGCTTGAAACTCGGAACAGAATCAAAATGCAACTGAAGCGGCAGTGTTACTAGACACCTTCGTCCAGTTTCAAATGTTGCAACAGTCGACTGGCACATTACCAGTCAGTAATGGTATTAGGCTCCAATTCAGCCAACTAGTACAGAACAATTGCGTGTCAGTGTATTTCATGCTTTTAATCCGTAAGGAAATAGTTGTTTTGGCGAAGTGTTACTTACTTTATCGGAGAGTTACTCCGATACAAAGCTGGAGGTTTAGGTTTGACTAAATTGTCGAAGAGAGAAGTGATTTTGCTTCCCAGTCTTCAACTTCCAGTTCAAATTCTCTTTCCCCGCAGACACCCATAGATTACTGTCAACTCTTTTCTCCCCTGTTCTTGGTCTCGGTCTTCCGGCATAGGTTTGGCCAATATGAGTAATATTTAGACTCCAGCTGTGCTCATGCAGTAAAAGCCCCAATGAACATGTGTAATATATTCAGCGGAAGCAAGATTCAAGAAACACAGATACTTTCCCTTTAAATGCGTGTGTGATGTCATGTTGCTGGGGAAATGCATGATTTGAACACTACCATCGCTTTGTTAAAATAGCGGATTATCCCAGGTGTAGGGGCGTTATTTGGGGAAGGTTAATTTTGCCCGGGAACCTGAACTTGGTGCGGATTGTTATTTGCAATTCACAGTTAATTCAACTGTGCACTAACGATGCCTTGAAGTCAGATAAAAGTAAGATTTTAATTACATACCCGTGCCTTAGTTACCGCAGAAAAACGGAAGCCTGCTGGTAAACAGCAGGTATTGCAAGTGGGTCTGTGGATTGCTGTGCCAATGGCATTCAAATCACACATTCTCTCATAGTTCAGTGGGTATGTGTTCTGATCTGCCGTGGTATTACGTGCACATGTGTGGTGTTAGTATATGTGACGTTTATCTGGGGTGTCTAATTTACATTTTGTGAAGTACACATATCCATTTATATTAACCGTTCTCTCTGTACACCCATCTAGATTTCTAATGCTGGAGACATTGTTTGCTTTTTCTCTCCCTGTGAAACCCCCCTACCCCTCCAACACCCACAACACAACCCCTGAGACACCCGACACATGACTCAGAGAGATGACTCACAGTCCTTCCACAAATCACGTTATGGCTAAGCTGGAGAGAGCGGGAGAGAGCGCGTGCAAACGTTCGTCCTAAATTCACGTGCACAGTTCCTGGGACTTAATATTCAGGAGACGAGAGTCACAAAACCGCCAGAGCTTCTGGACTGCAACGCATTTCAGAATTCTGTTGTCAAATAACTGAGACACAAAAGGGTCCACCAATAATTTCAGATTCACAGTTTCCACATGATTTTTAAATTTTTTTTGTTCCAAAACAGCACCGTCTGGCCCAGTGCAAATAGGTGTTCATATACACAGACCGGTGAAAATTTTAGGAAAAACCTATACTGGTTTTTGACTGGACTGAGGGGGTCCGAGGCTCCTCTTATGCTTTTCCTGGATTGGTTTGGGTCCACTTGTCTTCTTAGAGGGAAGGGTCAATGCAACTAATTACAAAGTTTTTCTGAAAGATCTCCTTTATCCCCTGGTAAAAAATCTTGTGAAATTGTGAAACTCCTTTCAGAATCTTTTTCTGTACTCCAGTCACACAAGCAAGATCACTGCACACACAGCGAGCTGTTTCCCCCCATGATTGTTTAGATGGTTCTTGCCAGAAAAAGTGTCCACTTGCAGTACAATCTCTTTGTCCAAATACTCATATTCTATGTTTAATGGTCCACCTTTCTTCACTAGTCTTTTATCGAGATATAATTGCCGAGAAGCCTTTTGTGTCTGTTGCCTTTCATTTCCTTTAATTTATTCCTAAGTCACACCGAACCTGATTTTCCCCTTCCTATTGTGAAGCAGAATGTCCCTAGCTATATACTTTAATGGAAAAAGCTACTTTGAGGAAATAAACTTTTCAAAATTTTGGAACCTTACACATTGTAGTGTCACATTTATAAAATCTGTCGCTCATGAAGTACCAGGTTTTTCATGGTATGATGTATCTTATGAAATATATATGCAGTATATAATATATATATTTCAAAGTTTTTAGAGTTTACCAATCGTTACATGCAAGGATAAATTATAATTCATGACTGTAGATCTTATTTGGAAGCGTGAAAATATGTGTACACCCTGTAGGTGGCACTATCAGTTAAAGAAGAAAAAAACGCCTGAGTATATTGACAAGGATGTCGAATCTCACTGAGTGCTTCATTCACTTATTCATTATCAAGATTTTTTTTCATGAGCGTGATGTCATTCTCCCTGATTTTTGCGACCCGTCACCAGTTAAAGGCATTTAGAACAGAGTTTTCCTTTGCGAGTAAACAACAGCAGCTGCCGACTGTCGTAGAACTCTCCTCGTCTTAAAAGTACGGTTCTCCCTCGGTTACAACATTCTAATCAAACGGTGGACTAACTCCGCATCTGGCCTTAGCCTCCCCAAACGCCCATTTCTTTTATTCCTCTCACCTTAAACTTACTGCCTGCTGGATATATTCTGGCTGCTTACATGAACTTTTACTATGGGTTTATTTTAAGAGATTGAATGTAAAAAGGTCAGCTGCCAGAAAACGGAGTGTGGTTCCAGAGATCCGTGCTATCAAGCTGGGCTGAGGCATGAATCAAACTTGCTCTTAAAAGTGGCAACTTTTGTCCGAAGTTTGGACTTCGGGAGTAGATTGTGGCAACCATAAACATAGTTTTTATTCAGTGTGTTTTCTGTTTGTTAGTTTCTCTCCCCCCTGAAAAGTATTACAGCTGATAAGAGCAAATTAGCTTTTCCCCGTTCATTAGGTCAGCACAGGTGCCGTTTTACATTAATGGTCCACCTTTCTTCATCAAATACCTGTGTTTGTCTGTATAGCTGTGTTTGTCTCAGGCAACCAGAATTTTTTTCTTGGTGGGGGGATCTCAAAAGGTTCTGGTCTAGGCGTATGTATAATTTGGTGTGTGTATGTATCAGTATGTATTTGCTTGTGTCTATCATTCTGTGGGCGTGTACATTTGTCTGTCTAGGCAGGTGCATCAGTCTATCCGTGTGTTAGAGTGAGACACCAAGATACTGATGTGAAAGCAAAGGAGAGGAAGTGAGTGTCGATGTACCCTATTATGCTACGCATCGATATGTTGTTTCCATACTTTTTCAGTTGCTTACGGATTTTGTAAAATTGGCAGAAGAGCAAAAGTTTTAGTACTGTACCATATAAAGAAGGAAATGCACACTGTTGAAGTGAAACGGCATGTTTTATACTACAGACATGTTTTTTGACATCATATCCAACGGACACTTGGACTTTGTATTCTGAGCCTTTTCTGAGTATTTTCTGTGTGAGCAGGTCTCCTCCTGCCTGACCAAAGCCCTCTTTTATCTGTTGCTGTTGAAAACCTTCCATGCCAAGGAGGTTTTCCTCTCTCTGTTATCCTTTCCTTAACCTCTCTTTTCCTTCCTGTGCCTCATCACGTTGGCTGACTGTGCCTGCGCTGCCTTGTCAGGCTGGCACCATCAACGAGGCAGACTTGCAACCCCGCTGAATCAGTGGGAACGTTCGAAAGCTGGCCCCTGTAAGGAATACAACATCATAAAGGTTCCTATGGGCCTCGTTGTGTGTTCACTTGACTATCCTCCTGTTGCACACAGAGCAATTTGTCAAGTTTTCTCTCTAAACATTTCTTTCTCCAACTCTAAAATGCTCAAGTTAATGTACGTTAGAGAGGAGGATAACCATTAAAAAAGCAAAAGGATTAAATAATTCATAGTGGCTTTAGTGCCATGAGATGGGACCTCAGGTGTTTTCCAAAGCCTTTAGTAAAATTGTATAGATGTGAGGTTGCTTTTTTAACACCATCCAGTCTTGACGTACTCAGGATCAGGATAGGAAGGCTGGAGGTCAGACCAAGTGGTCGAAGAGCACAGGAAAAACACAACGCCATGACTCAGTCCTCCAGGTGGAGACATCGTCGCCATGGTTATCTCTCCGTCAGAGCACGCAACACACACACAGGAATAGATATTGTTCTTCCTGTCTGGTATCTCGAAAGTAGAGGTCATTTAAAAAATATTTTGGAGAAAATTCACAAAACAAGTTACTCTGAATCTTATTACTCATTTAATACCTGAACCCCTTTGGCCCCTGTTCACTGGAAATCCTAAATATTGATATTTATATCTTTAAACGCATGTTAGACAAAACATCTAATCAGCCAACCCATGCAGCAACGTGGAAGAATATAATCGTGCTTTTATTTAGGTTTGGGGGCCTACTGTTAAGTTACGCTTTCAAAGCCACAGTGTATATATCCACACTCACTGTTATGATCTACCTCTGGTTTACCTCCCGATAGATAAAGCCCAATTGGTCTTATTGTTTATAGAGGACGTACTCTTGCACTACAGTTCTGATCAACGCATTTGTTTGTTGGGCTGAGTCTTTATGTTTTACACTGTGGCCAGAAAACCGAGCCTGAATTTCCCCACAAAACACACATCAGTGTTATGGATCCCTTGTCTCCTGAAGTGTGACTTCAAACTTCTGTGTGACTAACACTCTAAGTGACTTTAACCCTCTAAGGGACTTTAACTGTCTGTGTGACTAACACTCTAAGTGACTTTAACCCTCTAAGGGACTTTAACTGTCTGTGTGACTAACCCTCTAAGTGACTTTAACTGTCTGTGTGACTAACCCTCTAAGTGACTTTAAC
>JAOYSI010000839.1:0-17767 GCA_025775065.1 Hiodon alosoides
AGAGAGAGAGAGAGTCAGAGAGTGAGAGAGAGAGTGAGAGAGCGAGAGAGAGAGAGAGAGAGAGAGAGAGAGAGAGAGAGAGAGAGAGAGAGGCAGAGAGAGAGAGAGAGAGAGGGGGGGACATGCCGGTTAGCAGCCTGTTTAGCAGTCCCGGAACCCAGAGGCATGAAAGTTTAATGAGCAGGCATTCCGCTTGGGCTGGCCAGGATTTCGTATGACCGGTTAGGGAAGACTCTACCGTGCCTTAGAATAGCACCCCCTCGGTCCCAATCTCTCACAGTCGACGTACTAGGCAGTACCTAGGCCCAGTATATATATATATATATATATATATTTATTTTTTGGGTTCTTTTAATGTTGCGCATGCTACTGGTTTGGCAAGCACTGTGAGGCTGTGCTTGTGGGTTTGCATGTGTTTCAGGGTCTGGGTCTGTCACTGGGACCGCTCGGCCCCTATCCGTGTACACACAAGTCAGCCCCTGCCTGTCATCGCACACGGGCCCATTTCCTCCAGCGCACGCGTGTGCGTGTGTGTGTGTGTGTGGGGGGAGTTGTAAGAGGTAAAGGGGGAGCGGGCGGGGCAGCACGGTTGTTCTCTCAGCCACCACTAATGGAGACTTCCGTACGGCGGAAGTCAGGAGAGAGGAGAATGAGAATATGCTCTGGAGAATAACACAGACGCAGAAGCAGAGGAGAGTGTCCGCCATTAAAGGACCTGGTTTTTTTTCCCCACAGGTGAAGTACAGTGTCGAGGTGAAGACAGGGAGTGGGACATGAGACATCGTTTCCCTTGTCCCGTGCAACCTTGTCTCGCTCTCCACACCCCCTGGTTACCCTTCCACATCCTGTATCTATTCCACTCTCCTCTCAGTTGGAAATCACATTCTCTCGCTCACCCTCTCACACAAAAGTATTTTCTCACATCTGGAAATGTGTGGAGGCATGTGTTTTTACACTCACTGACCGAATGTCGTTTATAGGGTAATACATAATATTTGAAACCGTTGAGAAATGAGCTGCCCCGAAACAATAGAAAACAATGCCCTCGCCAACAATAACAAAACATGGACAGTGACATAAACTTTGATTTATATTCCCACTACAAGATGTTCAATTTAATACAAATACTTTATAATCACAAGATTTTTAAGGCTTTTCAAATTAACATGTTCTTTGTCCTATTTAGTATTTTCTCATCATTTCTGTGTTTGTCAGATTGTGTATTTTGCTATTTAGAGATAACACTTTTATAGATATTGGATTAAATGTAATCTGATTTGATTGGATCGGATACTATAGCATTATGAAAAACAGACAAAACCTAATGGATTGGATTGGATGGGATTGGGCCGTGTTCGGTATTAAAGTATCTCTGCATCAGCCTAAACGACGTGGGGGTACTCTGGCTTCTTCTGGTTAGATTTTCCCCAGCGGCGCTGAAGAGAAAGGGAGGTTATAAAACTGCACATAAGACAGCATTTAAAAAAATGAAATAAATGCGCTTGATTAAAAGACTAACAGTCGTCACTGCACACCGCGGTGTGTCATCAGATGTTGTTAGTGTTTGGGTGCATCAGTGTGGAGGTCCCCAGGGGTCGGTCGACGGATGCGACGGAAAAGACGGTCAGACGGGCCAGAATCTGGGCTTTCTTCCCCTCCGATGGTTCCAGATCCCGGCCTCCGAGGTGCCACGTTCCACCCCCAGGCACGGTGTAGCTCTTTGTTCATCTCACTCCCACAGCGCTGCCGCTTCTGAAAAACACTTTTCAGGGGTATTTATAGGTTGGTTTGGATGTATCTCCTCTCCTCCGGCTGTTTCACGGGGCTAAACACCGCGAGCGCGAGCCCGAGTTGGAGACGCCGGCGCCTCTTCTGTGGCGGCGCGTGGGCGAGGATTCATCAGAGAGACGGATCACCCGGTCTCTGCCATGTGTGGGAACCGGGGTTGAGCTGCAGGGTTGGTTATGTTTAGGGGTGGCGTGAATGCTTGCCAGTGACCAGTTGTAAAAGCCAACGCCGGTGCCACGCTGCAGGAAGGGTGTCCGATGTGAGCAGAGGGCTTCGCATTACATAAAAATGGGCGGCGGGTGTCGGTGGTAGGTCCCGTGGCTGCCGAGAACGGCGTCCGTCTTTTGACATGTCAGTGATGCGACACAGGAGATATCGTTTAATTAGGGGTAACGAGACCATATAGGTAAAACCAGTGATGATTTAACAATGTTCCACATTTGGTCTCTTTTGAACGAATCTGGCCCGTGTCACCCAACAGTATTTTTCAAACAAGACTTTTAGGGCCATTCATTGGTGCTCAAAGCGGCGGATGGATATTGTGCAAGCCATTGGAGGAAAATCTTGAAAAGGCCTTACTAAGCAAGCCAAGGGCAACTGACTACAGGGCTGAGAGACTCCTTTGGGAGAAAGAGGGAGGGCAGGGACTGGGGTTTATGTAGTCTCCAGACTGACCCCAGGGACTGGGGTTTATGTAGTCTCCAGACTGACCCCAGGGACTGGGGTATATGTAGTCTTCAGACTGACCCCAGCTGTGGATTCTGGGCATAAAAGGAGGCAGTTGATGCGGGCCAGGGGGTACTCAACTCTGTGTCCACGTGTTCTTGAGCCACCTTTCAATCAGCAAAACTGATTTACCACTCAAAACACCCGGTGAGGTCATTTCTCATCCACATGACGATGTCAATAAAACAATAAAGAGACTAGGTGTAAAGAAAGAAGGTGCAGACGCTGAGACCCATGCAGAACGAGGTGGACTGCCCCTGATGGAGACTTTAGGTCATGACACAGCATTCGGTGGGTACCACAGCATGCAGGAAGCTTTCACTATAAGTGAGTGGTGCCTTCTTACTGTTCACGCTTTGAGCACGATAAGTATCCCGGATAAAAACGGAAGAGAACTGGATTTGTGATCCCGGCTTCGAGGAGGGCGCGACGTGGGCTAGAATCGCGTGTTTGAGCTGCCATTAGGAGTGGGCGAGGGCGCCTGTGATGTAATGCAGATGAGCACGCCACCGACGGCCATGGTGAGAAGGGAGAGTCAGCGAAGAGGACTGCAGCAGTGCCCAGGCCGCATGGAGAACCGTATCTGGATGTGTCCACTTATCTGAACTGCTGGCAACTCATCAGTCACACAGCTCAGCCACACTTCCTCCATCTGTCTTCCCTTTTTCTCCCCGGATCTCCTTGGAAAGGGAGCCACGTCATTGGATAAACAGACTTCCTACCCACAAAGGAATTTCGCTAATTGCTATTGTGCCATTCCCTTAGCCGTTAGAGTTTAAAAATAGAAGTTTTAATGATCATGCCAGGGCTTGATTTCATTGTGGTAACGCTAGGACAATATATCATTCCGCAGCCCGAAATCCAGGATAAACAAGGTGATGGGCCGTTGACGGAGCGGAGCAGGTGCGCCGGTTGTTCGCTGTGTATGCAGAGTCTCTGGTAAAATCAGGACTCCACGTTCCCTCCATCAGAGCACAGAAGTGCTCCACCCTGATTTCAAGCACAGCTTCATTCATTATTCAGGACCTGTCCAATTTGCCACTGAACTGCAGCACAGTGGAATTCTGAGAAATATTATCTTAGAGCCCTCGTAGCTCTGCTTGGTCTGGAGAGACCGTCAGCCTAGCCGCACGTAATAGCGCCTTAAGACAATTAGCCTCTTCTGTTGAGAAACAGCTGATATTAACCTTTTTGTGCATTCATAGTTTGCCATTGGGCTTTTCTGATAAGCCAAATACTTTTTTTGTGATGCAAAATTAATGTTGTTTTTCTTTCCGGGAAAGGAAAACGAAACAAATTATGAAATATAATTTGGGTTTATTAAATGATAAATATTTCACCAATATAATGTCATTTTTGTTTGGTGCCCCTGATCCAACAGTAAAGTACAGTGTTCTCTGCATATGTCCACATGTCTGTAGGTCCAAACCACGTTATAAAGGACCTTAGTGTTACTGTCGACCCTCATATTGCTTCTCATATTACCAACCAAATCGACATTCTATCGCCTCAGACATTTTGCTGTGGTTGGACCTTTTCTATCAGATGTTGTAACACTTTGCCACGTCCAGGCCAGACTTTTGTCACAGCGCAATTCAGGCTTTGTTAAACATCCTTTAACCTCTACAGAATTCTGCAGCTTGGATTATTCTGGGGGGGTGGGGGGGGGGGAGTTTTACTCAATTTACTTCACTTGCTACAGTGCAATTAATGACAAAGCAATGTGGCCTTAAATTAAATTAAAGAAACCAAGTCTGGATAAGAAACGTATTTCATATCAATTTCAATACAATATCAAGTTACTGCGGCCTCAAGCTTGCAATAATGACACTTTAAAATAATTTGCATACCAATTTCTACACAACCTGTACTTATACGTGTAACTACTCAATAAAAGACTTTATCAATTACAGAATTAGTAGGCTGGCCTCGGTCTCTGTGCAATTATAGGGGTTCACATAATTTCAGAATGAATATAACTGTCTCTCTAATCTCCTTATTTCAATTAGTTAATTTTAGTCATTGATTTACAAAGAAGACAAGTCAGGTTGAACTCGGGGATGAAGTTATAGACTACAGAATTTAGGAGAAACCATTTCCTATCCACCAAAAAAAAAAATCCTGTTCTGAGTTTTCAAAGAAACGCATTTACGCGACACTGCAAATATTCGCAAGACGATTGGGCAAGGAAAAAGTTGAGATGTGTTGGGAAGTATTGCATCAGACCCAAGCTCAATAGAGCCAAGAGCGGAGCTCTTTTTGAGATGAAAACTGAGATAAGAGCAAAAGTAGAGGCCAATCCTAAAGGAAGAAAGTATTGATCCTGACCTAACACCGGGGCTAAAGATCTCCTTTCAACGGGCAGATGACCAATAGCACGAGGTTTCACTGGTGTGGATGTGGAGAAACAAGGCGAAAGAAGCCATGTGTCCCTTACTGATTTAACTAACCAATTTTTTTTCCACTGGTATCGCTGTCAAAGACGCTTCAACAAAATACTAACTCCGCCGAAGGGTTAATTCTCACACAACTATCATATTTCTGTTTCGACGTGTTTTACTTCAATGTTTTTGCTGACATTCCACTTATTTCATCCATGAAACTCGAGCTTTCACGTCCTGAATTTTTCACGTTTTACTCTAAAATGCATTTACGTCACATGTGGGGGGAAAAAAACAAAATTAATTACTAGGGGTGAATACGTTAACCAGGCGCTGTATATCTTTTCCAGCACAACGCCCAGGCCGCGGTTTTTACATCATCTCCTTATTTTTCCTTCTGCAAAATTGCTGTAAAGTGCGCTTTTGTAACCTAGTGGTACAAAATATGGTATACCAAATGAAATCTGCTGTAAATAAAATATCAAAAACAGCCGGCTTGTATCCATCGAACCAGCAGTGAGTCTGTATGAATTCAGAACCAGCGACATCCTTAGACTGTAGGAAGATGCTGAGAGCTCTTGCCGTCCTGGAATACCAGCAGCTCAGGCCTGTAAATAAGATTCAGTCCTTAACTTTCCTGCTTTGCCTTTACACCATTTGACAGAAGAAGGGAAAAGAGTGTCTTCTGCGAGGAGGCGTCAGCCAGGAATCAGCTGACGGGACCAAAATAGGGTTCCCTCCCGGCATTGCATTTATAGCGGTGCTAATTAACGGCATACGCCGCTTGGCTGGGCAGGGCCGAGTTGAGTGGAAACTCCTCGACACGGGAGAGCCTGGAGGACGCGGCCCCCGGAACCGGCACGCAACGCAGGGGCTTTCCCCTGTCCTGGGAATTCGGAGCCCTTCCTGGGCCCCGTGACGGAAACTCCGGACTTGAGACTGATGGACAAGGGGGAGTATGGGTAATCCGGTTTGGCGCTGCTAAATCCTCAGGTAATCCTCCTTGGGAGCGGAGGTAGTTGGCGGAGACAGATCTGGGAGCAGGCGATTGGAGGTTCCCTTCGGAGGGTGGCGCTGTGTGTAGAATGTGTGGGGGGGTGGGACGTCCCCCCGGCATTTGTGTCAGGCATCAGTGCGTGAGCACCGCTACTTCCCTGTAACGAGAGCCCAGGGAGAAGAGGACAACTGTGGTTCCCAGAGAGTGCCTGGGCTGAAATAATGAAGGGACCACTCCCTCAGTCTCCGCTCTCCAGCTGTCCTGGGGGAACGCACTGGGCGTCCCCTGACACACACATTGCCCCAACCCAAGAAGGGGGGGAGAGAAAGAATGTGAATATCACCAGGTATCTCCCTTCCCCCCATCTCCCTGGAGGGTTATTTTTTACCCCCGCTGAGGCAGGGCTGTCCATCTCCGAGGGAAGCGAGAGAGACAAAGGCGAGCACACCCGTGCCTCTAAATCGCATTAGTTCAGAGATTGTCTGGTTTTCACTCTCTCCTGAAGAAAACCTCAATCTTACACACTGGCCCGTCGTGTGAAGTTCCCATATACGGCTGTAGTTGTGTCCCACAGACACGTGTGCCGTCGTGCTATAGCAAAGCAGCATCTTCGAACTTTCAGGCCATGTCCACCTATTGGTTTAGAATCCATAACAGCGTCCGTAAGCTCAAACACGTGAACCGCGTAACCCCGTAACTTGGGAGTTCCTGAAGCCGAAGCGCTCCGTGTGAGTAAGATCTGCATACACTGTCGGACAGAGGAATTTGTGCAGTTTTCCGTTTGAGAGCGAAAGTTCAAGGAGGACACAGGGCAGTGTGGGACAGCAGAGCCCACTTCAAGGCACTGAACAAACAGGGGAGGGGGAAAGGAGACGGCCAGTCTGCATGCGTGGAGATGCTGAGGTAGGCGACAACGCTCCATGGTGCTGGTCTGAGCGGTGCACAGTCAGAGCGATGTGACAGCCATTCCATGCATGGTGACGGAGTAGATGGGACAGAGGGAGTCTGATGCACACACAGAGAGACGGGGGGGGGGGTCCCAGACTCTGTCACAGCTGGAGCTTACTGGAGAGAACCACCCTTAAGTCGATCCCTAGATTCATTTCTCATTTTACCAAAGCTGACGTCACCCTTTTGATTCCTTTTGATCCTGATCTTAGCGCTCGGAGGTTCGAAAGCGCAGGAAGCGTTTTGGGTCAGCAGTAAGGTGACCGGATGAAATGAAACGGAACTCGCGTGATCCTGAATGAGAGAGCGAAAGATCTGAGAAAAGAATAAGAACCTGCAGAGGGCGAGCGAGGGTGCGAGAGGGAGCTTTTTTTTCCCGTCGCGTCAGGACACCGGCAGAGAGGCTCTGGCCATGCTGCAGGGGCCATATGCTGTCGAGCGGCGTGAGCTGGCGCCTCCCACAGCCCGAGGTGCTTATATAAGCGGAAGGAGAAGGCTGAGGGGAGCCGAGCCAAAAACGAGGCCCACTCTCGGGCTGAGACTGGTGGACCTTCACCCAGGAACTGGGCCTTCTGGACGCGGCTCAGCTGTCACCGAGCTCTGTCCGCAGGGACCGGTGTCGGGGGGAGGCCGAGGGCCCGGCGCTTTGACTACAGAGAGCCCAGGGGTTCCTTTTCAAGCGCTCCTCCGCCATTCGGAGCAGGTGCAGACAGGCCGATAGACTCGGAGCTCATCGCGCGGTATAACATTTGAGCACAGCTCAGTGAACCCAGCATGGTGAACGCAACGTGCTGAAATGCGGCAGAACACATGGCTGGACTTGTCCACAGTGAGCTCCTTTTCCCCAAGTCAGTTACTTAAACACACTAATAACAAAAACAGTTCAAGACTAAACAAGGAAAATATAGGAAGGGGTGCGATATAAGGGTATATGTCTGTTTAAATGTTCCCTCTTGGGCCCCAGTTAATTCCAATTCCTCCCTGAAGTCATGATTTATTCTATTTCCTGTTTAGGAATGAACAACGCTCTCTTTTTTGTAAATGAACTCCATTCGTTCAGAACCGAGGACGCTACCTGAGCTGTGCCTGTAAGAGCTGCCTTTTGGTCGACTGAGCCGCCTGTCCCCGTATTTCCCTCCCCCGGGACGTGAAGCGCTGTGGGCCCCGTTAATCCAGTCGCTGCTGGAAGCACAGAGCCCCGGAGGAAGCGGGGAGCTGGCGCTGGTCAGTTTCCGTGTTGACCTGGGCTCCGGCCCGCCGTATCTGACACCTGTCCCTGGGGTCTGTTTCATCCCAGTGCCAGCGGCCCCTCCGATCGGGCCAGCTCATCCCACCAGGCCTGGATTCTTTCAGCGCAGATGCCAGTTTTTATGGCTCTTTCGAGTTGAAAAGACGTACTAAATAGCAGTGGTCATCTTGAGAAAATGAACTTATCTACCTTTCATACCAGTTCACTTCTGTGTTCTGTGACACAAACAGTCTGAAATGAAGACGGCCACAGCCAAGTAATTTTATCTGCCTCAAAACGTAAAACCCACAACGCTGACCTCAGATATGTCTCTGTCAAGTAGGTTTAATTATTCAAGAGTTCACATAGCTTTTTACTTCACAAAATGTGGCTATAATATTCTATATCTGGGATACCGGTATGCCTTATACACACCTGAATCAATTATTCTCTGTTCAGCCTTTGGCGTATAAGCTTTGTTTACAATTAAAAACAGATTTAAGATGACCTCACAAAAAGCTGCTCTGACAGCGTTGGACGTCACTGACGTCAGTGTCCTGGGTCGCCAACGAGTCCTTAAACCGCCGCGGTCTACAGTTACCTTGCATTCGCCAAATCTTTCCCAAGACGCTCTGGCTTTCCAGCCTCCCTGGGCAGCGCTCTGCTGTCCACCGGCACAGTATGAGGACTCTGGGCAGAAATCAGACGCTGCTGCCTTTTCCCTCGCTGACGCGCCGATACTTGGAGAGGGTTAGGAATCGGGCGATGCCGGGGAAATCGTGGATTTAGTTTCTGCCTTTTGAGCCGGGGACATAGAACAGCGGGACATGTCGGCGTTTTTACATGCCAGGTAAGCTCTTCTCGGTCACTTTAAGGTCGATCAGCGTCGGCGTTGATGAGCACCGGTGTCGCGACGCCGTCCTTGTGAGGCCGGCTGCTGAAAATGAACTTGACAGCATTCAGTTTGAGGGGGCCAATTAGATACGCCTCACGTTTACGCTAGTCTGTGCATCTTAGCCCAGTGTGAGTAAAATAATGCTCTGGAGATTTCGAGGTTTAGAGTCCGTTCATTGTGCGGGAAGGATAGGGGTCGCACTTTAGTTTCAACCTCTAACACCACATTGGATTATTTTAAATGAATGTGAGAATGCTATTTAAAACAGGGCAGTTGTACAAATCTTTCTTTTTGAATAATTCTGCACGGCCTTCAGTGCCACGAGGATATGACATAAGGGGAATTTGGACAGTAGGATTGGAGACTTAATGAATGCTATTTTGGACAGTTGGGAGGTGGACATGAGGCCGGTCTATTTGCAGGGGTGGGAAGAAATACACGCTCCACTAATTTTGCGCAGTTAACACATTGGTTAAGCTGAGCTTCTTTAGATGAGGCGCCCACGCGACGTCCATCGCAAGGCTTAAGGCGTGAGGCATTTCCACTGCCTCAGTGCCTCCTGTGTCCCCTTCTACCATGCCAGGCTGTTCGACCATGCCAGGCTGTTCGACCAAGCCAAGCTGTTCGACCGCGCCAGGCCGCTTCGCCATCTTGCTTCTTTCCCCCAGTGGCCCTTTTCCAAGATTGTCGGTTTGCACGTTTCAGTTCTGCAAACCACGAGGAATTTGTGCTGTATTTTTTCTTTTGGTTTTGTTTTGTCATCTTTGTGAGGCCTGTTGTTTTTGTTGCTGTTTCATTTATTACTTCCCAACATGAACTCTAACTCAAATGCTGAGCTGCAAACCTGTAGTTTTAGCGGAAAAAATCTGTGTATCCATCAGTACTCCCGCCGATTGCAAGAGAGAAAAACTATTGGTCTTAAGTGTGTTGGCGAGGTCTGTCTATGATGTCGATGCTATTGTTTCAGTGATCACAGTTGTCTTGGTTCTCACACATGCGCATATTTACTCTATTTTGCTGTCAGGAAGGCTGCTTTCACAAGGGCCAATTTGATCAGATGCAGCTACCTGCAAATTGTTTGTTTAGAAACACTACACCCCAACAGAGCAAATCCGTGGCTATATTTAACATGAGCGGTACCGCTGAGTGAAGTAGGCTTGGTTAATTTCTCGTAACATTACTTCAGCCAGCTAGCCTGCTAGATAGCAGTTAGATCTTGATCTTGAGATAGCAATGATAGGTTAGCTAACGTTTGCTAAGGCGTTGTTTTTGCACAGTCAAAAACGCGTTTTTTGGGGGTTTCTCTAGTTAAGCTTATGTCAAATTGCAGCGCTCCTGGTTGATGATGACGTGCCCCCAACGCAGGAGCGGCGTGTCGATGGATGAGAAGGGGCGAGGACAAATGACTTGAGATGAGAGAACTTATTTTTGAGAACTTTGACCGTAACTCCATAGCAGAGGCTTGGAATCGTTGATGATACGGAAAAATTGTAGAAATCGGCACTTGTGTCGCAGAACTGGGGAGGGAACCTCCAGATGGAAGAGCACACTAAAACACACATTACTTCTTCTTCACACTTCATACTTACCGTAATAATTTATGATGTGGATCTAATTAAAACACTAAGCACAAATGGAACTCGAGGTATTAACAAACGGGGGAGAGATTTAAAGGGGTATCTGATGGCAAATTAAGATTTTATGGATGGAGACAATTACTCAGATAGCAGAGGTCGACATGATTACATAGCTGACTTACCACGAAGGCCTTTGTCGTGTGTCGTTTATTGAAATGGACGGGGGAGACGTTGTTGGTGTCAGTGGAGGGATTATGGTCCTGGATGGTGAGATGGGGAAAATTTTGTCAACAGACCATGTAGAACTATAATGGGCATAGGGTTCCTAATCTCAATCAAAAAGACAGGCTGTTATTTAAATTTCCTCCTTCGTATTTTTCGGAACTCTTCTTTGTTTCAATAAACTCCACTGATTAGATTTGTTTAGTGCAAGCTTGAAGCAATCCGGACGCCTTAAAGACCTGGCACAAGATGGTATTTTATGGTTATCGTAATTTGTCACAGATAGTTACAGCTCTGGGGCTGGTGTTAAGCTGGTGTCCTTCCCAATACCTGACGTTTCCTATTTCGGTCGGTCACTATCTATGAAAAGTCCATTAAGCAAGGGGGAACCAAATGAAAGAAAATTATTAACCCCCCAACCTCGTAAGCTTAATCAAGAAAGAGCCTTCGCCCAGGCTCTGGAAAGTCAGCCTGAGTAGATTGTTGGCAAAATTACCAGGTACAAAACTTGTAGGTCAAAATGTGTATGTCAGAAGTGTTTACACCTGTTAATCCCCTGTGGTTGGAAATTGCCTGGATTATTACTGCTCAAATGTTATTATTATATTTTAATCCTGTTGTTATTCATATTTCAGTTACAATGGTAGCTTTACTGAAAGTAAAAAAAAACCTACATTATATTTTCATTAGAGAGAGCCCGGGGTCATGTTTCATACGCTATCGATGTGGGTCAATAGGAAAATACAGGATGCAAACACAATTTCAGTGACCTGGTGGCCGGCCGGGTAGAAGAAGCATCAGTAGCTTCTTGCATGACCCCCACAACATCTGTCTGAATGGGGTGTGTGCATTCAGAAGACCCCAGTAAGGGCAATTTTCGACTTGTGCAACGGTCTGCCTGAAACTGTCTTAGAGGAGGTGGAGGGGGAGGGGGTGTCCGCAGCGGATTGAAGGCTCTGCGCTTGGCTGGAGATTTATCGCAAAAACGGATCAACAGCATCGTCGCGTCCTCGTTGTCCCAGGTCTTACAGTTGACGGCCGCGTGAATTTACCACCCCACCGGGACGTTAACAACCAACAGGGGTTCTTCTTGTTAGTAGGTTTGTGTTAATGATTACATCAGAGATGCCCCAGTCCATCGGTCTGTATTCACCGACTGGTATGGACCGCTGTCTGATCTGCGTTGACTCCAGGAGCCTGAAATAGACTTATACATTCAAAGCCGCAGCTCATGTGCATTTCATCACACTTACTGCACCAATTAATGCCGGTTGCTATGTATCTTAATTGTGGTGAAATTTATGCTAATGTAATTTTTCGTTTTTTTTTATTTTTTTATGGATTTTTCGTTTTCAAACGGTCCTGTGTTGCTTCAGATAGACACCACTCTTAATTTGCATTTCACAAAAGGTTTACTTGCGTTCCAGAAAATATGGGAGTCGTATGGTGAAGTTAAGGTGCCGTTCACTTTCAGATAACCTTGTATTTTATTTATTCAGTGATGTTTCTCATCTGGCAATTTCAATTGCTTGCATTCTATCAAAGTCTACTTTTTAAATCTAATAGTTTGCTAAAGTTTAGAAAGTTTTGCACCATAAATCAAGGACATCTTCTCCGCTTCAGGAAATAACCCTCTCATAACCATAAACTGCTGATTCTAATGGATAATTCCTGCAATGCAATGGACCAGCATCTTAAACCCATGATTTGCAAACGTTTACTGAAATGCAGAACCATTGTGTACTCTTTCTCACATTGCCTTATTCTCTGCACATTACAACTTTGGGAGGGTGTGTTCTTTGGGCGCACACACGACCCCTTTGATTAGATAAGTCTGGCCCATCTGGATCACCCCTCCTCCTGAATGGAGGACCAGCAGTAAAATGTGCTCCAATTAGCTCTGTCAACCACAGATGCGGTTCCCACATTTGTTAGCTCTTGCCACTGTCAAGACTAGGACTTTTTGGGGGAGGGGTGTGTGCAATTGAACAGAATTACAAGCATCTGGCACAGTTTAAGTAGCAGATTTATTTTACAGTGTGAGGATTTCTCCTACCGACCGGCCACTGGGCCTCATTCCGCCCACCCTCCGGCTATCGGGCGCTGGAGAGTCTGGGCAGAGCCACAGTCATTTTCTGGGCATGCATTCACCAAGCTCTGTGACGGACCAAACATGGGTCGTTGAGCATACGTGTATCTACAATTACCTTTGTGTTAGCTCATCTATGAATGGTATCATGATTGTTCAGAGGCCAGGTGTTAAGTGAGCTGATAGTCTGGGGTTTGTTGGACAGCTGAAATTACTTCAAGCATCAATACTGAACGGTAATGACAATGGAATGCTGCTGGACAAGCTGCTAGTGTAAAAGCTGAGAAAAGGGAGACTTTCTGTGTTGCATTGAAACTGTATTTAAAGGTGTATTTGATATGCAATTTAAACATCTGTGTTTTTGACTTGCGATCCCTCGACGACTTATGGCCAACCTTCTCCCCCCTTGCTATCAGAAGACTGCACCAGCAGTTCGAGAGCTACAAAGAGCAGGTGCGCCGGATCGGGGCGGACACGCGGCGGCAACAGGGCCAGCACAAGGATGACGCCCCCACCTGCGGGATCTGCCGCAAGACCAAGTTCGCCGACGGCTGTGGGCACCTCTGCTCCTACTGCCAGACCAAGTTCTGTGCCCGCTGCGGTGGCCGCGTCTCCCTGCGCTCCAACAACGTGAGGCCCCCGAGCTGTCTCTCTATGTGCCTGTTTGTTTGTCTCGTCCATCGTTCCCTCGTTTGCTGCCCTTCTCCCCACGCCTCCATGGGAGATGTGCACCCTTAGCTTCCTGTTGCTCTATTGCTGCAAGCTCTTCTGAAGAACGCTTTTGATGTCTGAGAGCCCCTGTAAAGCGTGTCTTAACATTGCATCCTTGGTGTGGTTTTGCTGTGTCATAGTATGCATTCATTAAACCACATGTCTTGTATCAATAGAACTTCTATGTTGCCACTCTACTGCGGAACATTTTTTAAATCCTGCCCCAGACAGCAACATAAGACTGATTCAACAAATGTAAAATGTACTCAGCACAGCAGAGCAGGACAATCAAGCTGTACAGTCTTAGAGTTATAGACTGAACCACTCACATTTTTGCACATGACCCCACACCATTGCGTTTGACTTGTGGTCACCAAGTAACATCATAAATGGCTGGCTGGGTCGTGGTTCAGTGTAGAAGAGATAAAGTTTGTTCCACAAAATAGGGTCTCTAACAATGAAAGGGCTGGATTCCACCTGTTGGAGTACCAATGCATCTACCCACTTACTTACTACCCACAAATTATGCAATATTGGAATTTCTATAATTTTACCAGTTATTAAATTGAACAAAAAAGTTAATCCCATAAACCTCTGCTTTTTACGCATTAATATTTTTTAGTGTTTGTTTAAAGTTTTTATAGAACAGAAATGAGTAATTGGATTTAGCAATTACCGAAGCAGTTACAGCAATAGCCTCTATACCAGGGCTGGAACTATTGCAAATTCCCCGAAATGAAAAATAAGTTCCTATATGGAGCCACTTTCAAAAAAGTAGTCACCTTCTGATAGTGATCCTCAAACACACATAAAGTATCCTCATTCACACATAAACTTTGGTCTTAATCTTACCAATACGTATGATTTCCTTTGACCCTAGCGCCGTTAGCGTGCAGGCCAACCACTTTAAACAATGCAGTGCCTTTGGATTACACGTTTTTAAAATGGAAAGGATTCAAAAGAGTCTCAAGAAAACCCAGCAGAATAAGACAACAAGCGTCTTGTCAATCACTGCAGAAACAGATTGACAAATGAGCTGATAAACGCATCAGCTCTACATCTGCTCTAACGTGAGGTAGCGTTTGAAGTGCATACCTGCTCGCAGAGTGGGCAGCCATGTGCTTCCCCTAGTCTCCTCAGTACTGTCAAATTTACCATCTGTTATTGTCTCCTTTGCAGTGGTACAAGCTGTGTGCGGCGTCACGCTTTTTCACCGTCTGTTCTTATTGGTTGTCTTCAATATGGGAAGAGGTGTGGCGGCATCCTGCAAAATCATTCGGTTCACTTATGATGTGCATTTGCATATAAATAAATCAATAAATAAAGAAAAATCTTTTAGTGTAACAGATCAGGTCTAACGCCCCAACCCCCGGCTTTTTACCACAACTGACATCACCATAGCAAGAAATTGAATTACATAAGCGTGGGTGAAAATTATATTCTCTCCAAAATGAGGAAAAGCCCTCTATTGACGTATTTTGGTATTAGCAACATCCATACAGGAAATAAGTAGGATTATACATTATTTTGAAATATTTAGTTGTGAGTGAACTCAACCAAGGAAACTAACTTAACGTTGCTGATTTTATCCGCCATCTTGAATAAATATTTAAACAGTCCGCTCAGTTTCGAGGAACTAGTTAGCGCATACTAATACAAACACCCTTTCTTTAAAGTGTACACCCGTTAGACCCGGTTATTTCAGCAACGGCCCTTTTGAAGAAACCTCTAAAGGTGCCTATTTTTGAGCCCTTTTGATTGAGACACCCTTCCAAAGTAAGTTAAACACCATGTTTTAGTTTGTGTTCTATATTCATTAAATAAATGTATATAGCTTAATTTATTTTATTTTAGAAATATCTGGCATTTACATCCTGTGTTAGTTGCTAATGCAGACCGTAGACAAAAAATCTTTCGAATTGCTCCACCACCCCTTTGCTCTAAGGCAGATATTCGCCACTGCCATTGGAACTTAAATGACCGAACTTTTTTCATGTCAGAGATTTGACATGGGCTGGTCGTGGTAACAACAGGGCAGTTAAACTAGTACAGCGCTTTGAGGATAGTACTACATTACCCCCGGTGTGTATAAATAGCCACCTCCGAAATTGTGAGCTACAACTTATGACACATATGATAACGGGGACGCCTGCACGATCGTCTGACTGGGAGAAGATGAATGTTGTGGTTCATCCATTGAATTGCTAATAGAAGACACTCTATTTTGTTTTATTCTGGGTTTTGCCAAAAGACCAGAATAAAACATTAAAATTTTATGTATGCCATTTTCTTTTACTATTGCCATAAAATCTGTTTCTGTATAAATTAAACAGACTAATATAATTATCATTATTGTGATAGTTAAGAACAAATCAGGTAGGTATGTTTTTTTCCCCTCAAAATTTAGATGCAGCTTAACTCAAATCTACGAATGGCTTATAGAGAAGGTTACTTCCTCTGTAGTAACCTTAATTTAACTCTGTGACGCATTATCCAGTTAATACTAAAGAATAAATAAGATTTATAGGATTTAAAGAAGAAAATACTGTTGTTATAACTTGCTTTTGCCATTTTCAGTGGGTGAATTATTGAGGCTTGAACTGATTCCCATTATTGGGGATCCCTTGTTAATGGGCTGAGAGCATTTGTTATAGCACAGTTTAAGAGCTCTTTGTACTCCGACATTCTGGAGTGAAGGTGTAGCACGATTGACTTGGAGGCGGCATTGATGAAGGCTGGACTGTGTTGGTAAAGGTTAATGAGACGCTAGCAGTTGGAGGTGACACTGCTCGCTGCTACGACGCTCCCCAGATCGGGGTTGGGGTCTAGCGCGGGCAAACGGGGCGCCGCGGGAAACCCCTTAAATGGTAGCCCCCTCCCGGAGCTCGATATTTAATGATTGCTCTCCCCTGGGACGGCTGCCGCCGAACCCGACACTCTAATTAGTGTTTATTCGTAACGAGCCCATGAAGGAAAATCAACAGAAGGAGAGGCCTTGAAGTGTGATTTGTGAGAGGTAAGAGGACACATCAGAGGAGTGGAGGGAAAAGGTAATGTGCTGGCTAATTAACTGGAGTTGTAATGCAGCTTCTGACTCCCCAAAGGGCGTCTCTTTCCGAATCCCTTACAAAACACCTGCTACAAGGGTCGCGAAGGGCTGAGAAGCTGGAACCCGAGTTCTGGTGGTGGAGCCAGCCCACTTAGAAAATCGCAAGACTGGTCTGACGACGGACAAAGAAAATGTGCGCCTTCGTTTTCATATACAAACTTCCTGGAGCCCCGGCGTCCCACAGAGTCGCTACCAGTTGGTGAGCGTCACCCTCTGGGGCAGCTTAGCTGGCAGTGAGCTCAGAGACCTGGGCATGCTGCGCGTCAAGCTGCCATGGTTCCGCTGGGCCCAGTTGTGCTCGCTGCTGGGAAGGCAGTCAGCAGGTGAGGCCTGAGTACAGGTTGTGTTGTGGATTCAACCCACGACACACAGTAGACAAAATAGTAATGACAATAGTATAGTAGTATAGCAGTAGTAAAGATAATAATATATAATCATTGTCATGACTATATAATTATGACGTGAGCGGAGGGAAAGGCAACGTGCTAGCTAATTAACTGGAATGATAATACAATCATTATATATGTAATAATCGCTCATATTTATGCTGCCACTTTATTTGCTACTTATTAGCTTTAGGATGGTTTTGTATGTAAATTGTCTGCAGTATAAATATTTTTATTTAGCCACGGAAATATGAAAAACATGCATTTCACAAAATATCTCTATCTATCCCAGGAGGTCAACAAAAAATCTACAAAAATAACCCCCAGTAAAAAATTAAAATAAAAATGAAACAGATTTAAACAAAACCAATTTTCATTTTAAAAAGCTAAAATACCAAAGTTATTTTGTTTTTCTAACCAGCCAGCTTTTCACCAGCACTCGGTTTGTCCCCTTTAAGATTCACAGCACAAATAAAATGTTATGAATTACGGTAGCTACTTTGTTTCACTTTAAGGAATACATGTTAAAATGGAATCACAAACATTTTCTTTGTGAAATTAAATCCATTGTCAAGTCATATGGGTCATTATATACATGCATCACAACGTGACACAAACGACTGAAAAATTGGGGGGGGGGGGGGGGGGGCACAAAATAAGTAGACAACAGGGTTAGGTTTTGGGCCTTGGGGGGAGAGACCACTTGTTTC
>JAOYSI010000840.1:3237-17765 GCA_025775065.1 Hiodon alosoides
TTGTCAGGGACGCGATGTTTCTGCAAGAGGACAATATCAAATTCATTTGTCAGGGACGCGATGTTTCTGCAAGAGGACAATATCAAATTCATTTGTCAGGGACGCGATGTTTCTGCAAGAGGAGCAAAAAAGTATGTTTTTGTCGTAAATCACAAAAGGTCACATTCTGTTACACATGTTCAGACAAAACAATGTTAATAGAGTTACTAGACAGGATGTTAAGTTCTAACTGTTCCTGATACTAATCACTCCATTCCACATATGGATTCATCTTGATCAAAATGTGTTCAAGTATGTTGAAAGATATAGGACACAATAAGGTAAAACCTTATTTTTTAAAATACATTTTAACTCTGGTCAACTTGCTTTCAGAAGGAACTATCGGTCCCCTGAGACTATGTGTTTATGCATTCCAGTGAGTTGGAGAAAATATATCTTGTTATTGTAAAAAAAGAATTCTCAGAACAAATATAAATAACCCCTTCTAGTTCTACATTTATTAGTGGCTTTTGTTTACATTTTGTAGGGAGCAGTATTCTGTGTAAGAATTGTAGCTCTTCAAACTCACCCGTTTAAACAGTCAGTGTAGCTACTGTTTGCCTTAAACCCAAGAATGGCAAAAACAGGAATTGATGCATAGATAGACGTGGCACTGTTTATGCACCCCACAATAACGGCATCCCGCTCGCAGTTGTTTCTGAAAGGAAAGGAAACGACACCGTCACCCCTGTTGTATTATTCTTGTTACAAAGTGTGCGTCTAAATTGCCGAACCGAAGTAGCTTAATTTCAGTTCTCAGGCAGTACTGAAAATTGGCTTCTTTTTTTTTTACGACGTACAATGTACGTGTTGATGTATTTTTATCTAATTAATGCAGGACGCTGGGGCTTACTTCTGCGGATTGTAGTTGGAGAAGGCGATCAGCCCTCCAAAAGCCAGAGACAAGGAGAAGAAGATCTGAGTGGCTGCATCCAACCACACCCTGGGGTTTTCCAGTGTCTCCCACTGCCACAAGACAACGGTCACAAAAGACGTTCATACAGGTATTACCTTTGTGTTTAACGTTTCGTAATGCGCCTGGTGTGAAACTTCTGTCGTGGGTCCTCTTACAGACTCAAGTCAAAAAAATCAAAGCAGGATGTCTCCAGGAAAATGGACGGACGCGGATGCTCGGTCCACTTAAACTATTAACCGAAAGCGTTACTGAGAATTTAGCTGAAAAGTGCGGGAAGACTTGCCTGAGGTGTAAAGAGGTACGTCAGGCCAGCCATGGCACCTGGAAGTGTTAGGGCTCTGATCAGAAAGACGGTGAGAACAAGGTAGGGCAACGTTGCCGTAATGTACACCGCCTACACAGAGGCACAAAACACAAACAGACTTTTTGGAATGCACTTTAAATCCCCCTTTTTTCCCCCCCGGGTATTGCCTGGACATATTAGGATATCGACCCTATTGTAGCGTCTCCGCGCCTGCAAAGTACAGGAAACCAGTGAAAATCTGGCAGAATAAACATAAATATACAGGGATCTGACAGATTAGGTCATGGGACATGGTGCATACCTTGCCTATGGTCTCGATTCCTCGTATAAAGCATATGTAGACGAAACACCAGGCGGCCGCCAGGCACAACACCATCGGCCACTGCAGGGACCCGCTTATCTCGACGTTGGGCGTGATGTTCAGCGTCTGGCGGTACCAGAAGTAGTTCACCGGTGTGCTCTTCTCGCACTCCTCCGCAAGCCCTGTGGAGCCGCGACGACAACGGCGGTGCGTTAGAACCAAGTGGAACAGCGTGAGGCTAGATGAGATATACCTACATCGACTGAATCTACCTGTCAGGTTATGTGGGACGGGGCAGTCTCTCCAGGGAAGTGGGTCTTGAAAGGAGTTGAAAAAGTACCACAGGACCCAGGCCAGGATGGTGTTGTAGAACAGGCCAACCAGGAAGGAAACTATCATGGAAGCAAGACCTTTGCAGGGAAGTCGTCCCTTAATTAACAACCAGAAAATCCGAACCGTATGCGAAGACATTTCCAAATAGAAAAACCGCATCGTTAATCCATCATGAATCCAGATCTGTTGTGTTAATAAATTAATCAGAATCTATCAGCGCTGTTGATTCTATGCACTCGTTATCTTAAAACGTCATCTTTTAAACCGAAGATGAGCACCTTTACTGAACACTGGCAGAAGTAATGTGATTAGTTGTTTTGTATGCGGAACATTTAAACCAAAATGAACGCTTTAGACTCAAGCCTACACACCTAAACCCATGAGGTAGGGTGAAATTGAGCTCCAGACACCTAAGGATCCCAGTCTCAACCGTTGTCCAATGGCTAACTCCAGGAACAGCAGAGGCAGTCCCTCAAACACCAGCGCAATCAGGTAAGGGATCAGAAATGCACCTGTAAGCACAAAGATCAACATGTGAAAGACCTTACTATTAAACCATATTGTTACCTATACAAACCTTATGGTTAGTATAGGCAACGGCGGCGGGAGGGAGGGGCTAGCGGGGGCTTAGGCCCCCCCTTAAAAAGCCCCCCCAAACCCCCAGTAATGTGATGAAAAATATTTATTTAGCAGCTGCTATAAACAATCCAGCCCCCAAGCTCCCCCAATCACAATTCCGCTGATGAGCATAGGTCCTCTGCTAGTTTGGGTATAAAACTATTATTACAAACCAAAGCCACATACAATCGATCCAGGTGGTAACGTAAACATTAGTTCTTTCGCCTTTTTGGTGAAAACTGAAAATGTTAACATTTTTGGAATCCACCCTTAGCAGTCCTTGTTCCATTGGCGTTCTCTTTGTGTTCACCTCAAAGGTCCTCATTTCAGCATCTCCAGTTTAAGAATGGGATGCCCACGTCTGTCTGGCAGCAGGCATTTATGCTGCCTTTTTGAAACCTTTACCGTGACTCAGCTGGACCAAATTTGGTTGTACTGATTCTTTATCACGGAACGACGAGTGATTCCCGTTGGCTACTATCCCTTTTACCTTTTGTTTATCACTCCGGAATATTCAGGAACGTGCCTTGACGTGAGACTTGGATAATCACCGTGACGTATCAACATTTACGTGTGAGAACTTTAAGGTTTAAGGTTCAAGTGTGCCGAGTTATTTTCGTTCTTTAATTTATATATTTTGTTGGGTGAATTCCCCCTTAATTGACCACATAAAATATTTTCTGACGAGGCTACGTCATTCGGAGCCAAGCAACTGAGACCTTTGCCCTCGCCCCCTTCGTTCTCATATTCAACTCTCAAAGGGGTATGACACACCTATTCCTCTTAGCCAAACTGATCTGATTTTAAACGCGTTCTCCGCTCGAGGACCCAGGCATGGGAATTTCCACAGGGCGTGGAGAGGAGCTAGGTAGTGAAACATTAACCGACTTGGTCTCATAACCTCTCTGGGGTGCCAACTCTTTTTTAAGGCATGTTTATACGGTGTAAGGCTGCAACATCACTGATTAAACTTTCGCAGTTTTTGCGTCCTTTGGCCAATCATCCAGTCTTGAGTTTCACTAAAATAGACCAGAGAACTTTTCCTGTTACACGGAACCTAAATCTCTTTGTTATGTTTGGAAATAGATTATTTGCATTTTGGTTAGATAACGTTAAAGGTGCACGGTTGACTGTTAGTATTTATCTAGTTTTCCTTATTTTCACTTGGATGTGCTTCTGTTTAATGCAAACACTTCCTCCTAAGTGTACTAATTGTACTAATACTAACCTGGTTACAAAGGTTGTTTTTTTTTACCAATTACATATACTAAAAAGCCATACCTATTAACTTCTTCTTCCAAAAAATAAATCTGCCGTTGCAAACCATCTCGAACAGGACTTTCGACCAGGACTCCAGTTTTGGTTAGAGTATTTACTTTTACTTTGTTTTTACTTTGGATTTGGTCATTTAACTAGTCTATTCAGTGCACGCGTGAGACAAAATACGTCATTAATTACCTCCCCCGTGTATCTGGCACAAATAGGGAAATCGCCACACGTTGCCCAGTCCCACAGCATATCCAATAGAGGTGAGCAGGTACTGGGCCTTGTTGTCCCATTTGGGCCTCGTGTCGCAGGTGGAGGTTCCTTGGGCCGGGTCCAAACCCACTTCCATGCCGGTCTCCTTGGTGCTCATCCTGACTCTCTGTTACAGCGATGCCGTGGTTGTGTCTGTCCTGTCCTATTGTTTGCCGCTGTGGGTTGATTTTAGGAGGTGTCCGGATTCTCATGGCTGTACAGGGGCTTCCGTCAGGAAGGAGGCGTCTCAGCATCGGTGTTTTCACATTGGCTACATTTGTGTGCTTTGTCAGACAGGGTTATGATTCCGTGTTATTTGTCTTCTTCTGAGGTTTGCGTGCACCAAGCTTTTAAGCAGTGGGTTAATTGATAACTGGCCAATTCTGTGAATAACCCCACGTAAAGTCAAGTAGAACCGTAATTTGAATATTTTTGAATAATTTTCTAGATTAACATCAGCCACACATAAATCCATGGTTATGAGAGAAAATGTATGGAGTATTTAGAAATAATAATTTAGAAATGCAGTTATCAGCAGATGATCTAACTTCTCCGAGCTCTTAAAGGGAGCCATGTATAAAGACTGTATACTGTATACAGGTCAATACTGTATACTGCCCAAGATTTCTCTTTCAGGACAAAGGCGTTTCCGTTTTAAAATGAGTGTGAAACCCGTGTTAAATCGTGATTATTTTTCACATGGCTGGTGACACGTGAAGGTTTCTAAATTTCTGCAGGTTTAGGAATCAGTGCTCTCTGAGTAGGTGAGTGCATATCACGAGACACGGCTCTTAATATTACACCTGACCCTTGCAATGAGCAACACAACACCACATGGACCCATTAAACACAGTAGCACACCAATGGCCCTCTATGAACAATGAACATTTAAGTAGCTAAATTGCAAGAATTTCCTTTTTTTGCTGCTGGTAGACATTCGTACTAATTCAGTGCTATGCAGTTAGAGGTGTCCACTGACTGCAAGCATGTGTGCATTTAAACGGCAAATGTTTTATATTTCATTTGATAGTTTAAAAGGCAGGATTTTTTTTTTTTTTTTTTAAATAAATCAAAAATAAAGTTAGGGATCCTGTATGTTTAATCCACAGCTGCTACCAAACGTATTTACAAGCTATGATGTGCTTACTACAATAACATAGGCATAGGCAATTATTACATACTGTTAACTGTTTAAGTTTTAGGCTCTACTGCTGTAGTTGGCTATCCTCACATATTAATGTGAACTCCGAGCTGTTACGCAGTTTAAATGAAAAATAACTTCTTTGAGATTTCGAATGTCGTTTTTAAAAAAAAAAAAAAAATAATAAAAAATAAAAAAATACCTGTCTCCTGTTGATTTTTCTGACAATGTATGAAATGGCACGTCCTACACAGAAACATATACATAACATACACCAATATCAAGCCGGTAAATAAAGTCTTATTTTGATTATGAGCACATTGTTATAGAAACAATGGACGTCCTGGAAACAGCATTCCCACGTTAGTGCAGTATGGTTTGCAATCTTTATTTTCAATACCATAGCCACAATGTGCAGTAATTACACATGTAATTATAACTTTCCTACACATGACTTTGCCTATCACACATTTATACATAAACATGACCACCGCCGCTTCCTTGGCATTCTTCAAACTGATTTTTTGATGTTGAGATTTTGCCTAACGATATTGAACCATACCCAAGCAAGAAACAGTGGTATTATGAAAAACATATAATCGTACATCACTCAAGTGTCACTCTTAACTAACCACCGCAAGTAATATACGATTTGCATGGACCGACTGGGTCCGCGCGGAGAGCTGTAGCTCCACCCTCAAGTGACGCGTCTGCAGCGTGACGTTACTTGAGTTTAGAAAAGGTATGAGGATTGGTGGTCGAGAGAAAGATAGGCTGTCTTCTGCACGTTCCTGTGTTAATATTAGTTAGGCTGTGTTTAGCGTCGCTGACAATATACCGCACAAAGTGTCTGCCTTTGGTTATCCGTAACCTATCTACTACCAGCGAACTGCCTAAGCAATGCCTAAACCTGTGCTGTGTGCAATATTTTACTTTTAGAAATTACAAGTTAACGTTGCGCCGTCGTCTGAATCATCTGCGCTATAACAGACACCCGGCGATGAACGCAGTCTAGCACAAAGGTTGACCTAGCTACATTGTGTGTTTTGGTTTTCACCCACTCCTCTCCTGGAGGGCAGCAGACATTACGTTCGACATGAGATTCTTCCGTTATTATAGCTCCTAGTATCGGATGGGTAGGCTCCCCCTTTAAGTCCCTCACAAGGTTTCTTCCTGCCAGTTTAGGGAGTTTTTCCTTGCCACAGCTTTCGGGGTCAGGCCTGGGAGATATATATGTGAAACGTTATAAAAAAAACATTATAAAAATACAATGATTGATTGATTAAAGGTTTATAAGTCATTTTAACTCTCTCCCAACTCTCATCTGAAAGTTCTGAAAAAACACTGACCACAACTCTGCCCTCTAGTGGTAAACAAAGGACAGGACGGCCATCAGGGAACAGCGAGGAAACAATGGATTGGTTTTCCCCACATTCCGATATCGTGGCTGTCACTGGCAAGAAATAAACTTTATCTGTCTGTTTAACTGGTCACAGATAAATAACGGTACCTTAGCTGAACTTGGTCCCTCGGCAAGGTCTTTAAAAATGCTTTAAGTGAATGTAATGAGTAATATGTTAGACAGGACCAAATTTAATATTATCAACGGAACAGGTTACACAATTGTAGCCGACAACGGTAGCAGACAAGTGTATCATATCGAGTTAGAAAGAAATTAGTTTACAGAGTTTGCTGTAAATTTTGCGTCAGTGCGTTTTCATCATCGAGAAAAAAAGTTGCCCAAAACAAACAAACAAACAAAAAAAAAACCAAGTGGTACATAGCGTTCTTGTAGTGCTTGTAACTGAAATCCAGCCTGCTGGCGAAATATTGGCATAATATGATAATCACAGTCGTTTCAGAGAATGCAGTTTCATTATTTTTTATTTTAAAGTGAATCATGGAGACAAAAAAGCTGAGCTTGTGTTTGACATTTGCAAAATGTGAAATAAGAGGCTAGGGGGGATTCGTCTAAAGACTTTAAATAGCCTATATACTTCCTCTAAACATTTTTTTATTATCTCTTATCCGCGGAATTCTCTTTCACTACATGCTCCGTAGAATGTTGTAGGCCATTTGCATTTTTTCCATAAATCGAATTTTTTTATTTTTTTATTACTACTAACACTCAGTTTCAGATATAAAATTAGGCCGAGTGATACACAAGCATTTAAGTTTCTAAAAAAAATATGTGATGTTCAGCGAGATGCAGCGAAACTATTTTTTCTGGAAAGCGGTCACCTTTCGGTCTTGTCGGTCTTCTGACTCGCCATGCTGATCACGTTGCTATTGACAACGATCTGAACACATCGGAGTTTTAGCAACCGTGGGGAGTGTGGTGCGAGAGATGACAACAATAGTCTATAGCCAGATACTATTGGTTTGCTTTACTTCAGCGTTTGCTGCAGTTACTTTGCATTCAGTGCGCGTTAAGCGGCGTTGTTATGGGCCTACTTGAAGCGGTTACTTAGAAACCGGGACGGTAACCTATTTGGATTTTTCAATAAGCGCTTTGCATAATCCCAAAAGGAGACTGATCTGTTTAGTATTTTCAATTGTAGCCATATATAAAGTCGTAATGTGTCGTTACACAACAAGATCACTAAAACTTGCTGATTAGTAGTTCACTTTCGCGTACTGTAAACCTCACTTATGCAACTTCGCAACGTATTTTGAGCCAATTTTTAAAGTATAATCATAATATTTAACCTATTAGTTAAACTAGTTAAAGACTTAAATTAAAGAAGTTGCTGTGAAACAATACCCTATTTAATAAATTTGCTCTAAAAACGTTTAGAATGCCTTTTCGGTGATTGAAATATTAAAATGATAAATAAAAACACATAAGATTTCAAGTCAAATGAATAAGTAGATGTATCTCTATTTCAAGTATGTAGTGGACACTCGAAGACCATAACAGAAAGATTTTTATAAAACGGCAGAAAAAGTTTTATTTAGGTTTTAGTTAGTTTGTTTGTTTGTTCGAAGAAAACTTTATCGTAACTCATTTCCACTGGAGGTCGCTATCTTGCTTAAAATGCGACGTTAAAATGCTTTGCGCTTTTACCAGGGCAGTTTGCGCCGGTGGGGGAGTCCCAAATCCCTCTCGAGTTATTCTGCAGACACGGAGACCGGCAGTCAGGTCTCGGCTGCAGACTATCGCAGCACCTTGCCTGCCCGTAATGTCCTTGAACGCTATCGTCCTTTAGGACTCGGCTCAGCAGCGGTGAAATAGACAAATATAAAGCGAGACAGGAGGGATATAAACAGAAACAGATAAAAATAAATAATAAAAAAAAGAAATACAATCCTGGATCTCAGATGCTCTGTCACTCTGGTTTTATTTTTTCGGTAGACTACGCAGATCGTCTACGAAACCAGCAAGGCGGCGGGTTGAGGGGTAATACTGAAGACGAATTGCATCTGCTTAACTTTGCAACCTGCTGTTAGATTGTTATTGTTAGCTACTCAGGAAGCTCAAATAAGCGAAAGAGTTGCAAAGGACATTTACTTACGAACCGGTTTATCTTTTTTAAACTAGTTTTGCATGGCAGCATCATGGCTACATTCGTATGTAGGGTTCAGTTCTTAGATGATACCGATCCATTCAACTGTACCAATTTTCCCGAACCGACGAGACCGCCACTCTACACCTTTAGGGAAGATATTCCGCTCGTTAACCAGATTGCTGGAATTCACAGGACCCTCAAAGCTCCACACAAGGTATTGTATCTTAATTACTTATAAGTATAAATACATTATTTAGATTTCAGTTGCTGGCAATATTGTGCTAGCTCTCATCCAACAGCCTATCGCCGTCTGTGTTTTTGTTAAAGACGGGACGTGAAGACAGTTATAAAAAAAAAACAACAACACAGCGAAGCTTTAAGATCTTAGTCTGGAGACGTCTACACTCAAGATGACGTTTAACTGAATAACAACACTTAAGATCTTAGTTTGATTGGTGCTGAAAGTTTTGTTCATTAAAAAAAAGTGTGTGTAAAAATCTGTGTCAGGTTACCGTGCTTCTCATTTATTAATTTTGATATTAAATATTTTTGGTACCTAACCCATTAGCTATTAGCCGTTATGTCCTGGTCTATTAGTGCTGCTATCTGGACGCTTCATTTCATCTGGATATGGATTAATGTAGTCATTCAGTCAGTATACCATCTAACACATTTTGAAAAGGGAGTCAGTCTTTGGCAATAAAGCCAAAAAACGTCAGTTAGCCCTTCTGGAAAAGTAAACCTAACTGTCCCTCACTAGTTGTGTAGTGTATTATGATTTTGATGGTAAACACTGCCAGAATACAGTGAACTAAATTCAGTGTAGCACGGTGATTACAGCGGGGTTGTAACATGGGTCCGTTTCCGTTTACCAAAGTGTCGGTAGCTGCATGCAAAATAAATGGGGATTGTGTGGGAACTGTGACAACCCCCCACCCCCCCAACCTTATCTTGCTGTCTATCCAGAGAAAGGAGGTCAGATTGAAGAGTTTGTTAGAGCACGCTCCACGGTCTCATTCACCAAGACTATGAGTGTTATTTAATGACAAAAGTGGGAAGAACATAGTTAAGCAAATAACAAGTTAAGAATGATTTAAACTTAACAAAATGACCACTTTACGGTAAAAACAATACTAGCATAGTTTTTATTGCTGACTTTTTAAATGATTTGGACTATTTGGAAAAATATTTGTAGACATTGTGGTTTTTTTATAGATTGGACATTTCGGACATTTGAACCATTTTTATTACCAATTATTATTATTATTTTTTTTAAAATATCGCCCATAACCGGTTCAGCAGTGTCAGGGGTTTTTGACATAAGCATTCCATATTCCATATGATTTCCTTGTCTAACCATACGTAGATTCCTTTTCATGTATATATATTCTTTTAGAATGACATCCTAAGGATTTTTCAGCGATGTTCTGTGCATACCGAAAGTGGGATGTTCTCGTTCACAGCTGTGCAGTAATTCATCTGAATAAAACCAAACTGACCGTAATATAAATATAACGAATGTAAATATAAATTGTCTTCAGATTTCGAGTTGGTCGAGACTGTGGGAAAGTCGTTTCTCATTATCTACAAACCTGTGGCATTTATATTTTAGGTGTGAACACATGCATTAGCAAACTTACACCGCTGTTTGTAGAAGGCTTGAAGTGGGGGAGGCTGAGATTTTTCTTTATTGAATTCTGCCGCAGGTGTTTTTGATTACGTTTATTTGCTGTCCCTCCACGTGCGGCGTGTGTGCGCGAAACGATGTGTCTGAATGTCTTTGATCAGATTCTTTTTGTGGTGCAGCGATTAATTTTAACATAAACCAGTAAGGGCTCCTGGGTCACGACTGAAGGCCTTCCCTTTATTGGATAAAGGGTTTGATGATGAATTATGTAACGTGACACGTCTTAATACAGCGGGATCGAAATTACAAACATATAACACGAGCACCTACGGACGTCGATTTCTTTTTACCCAACTTATTGTTGAACCCATTCTTTGTGACGGGAGCCCCCCGGCGTTATGAAGAATTGTCAGGACACCGGTTTGGGTAGGAGCTGTGGAAACCTTGCATGAATTTATTGTTAAAATGGGTTTAAAATCACCAGGCCTGGATAAAAACTCAAAGAAAGTTCATACTTTTAAAATGTATTTACTGGTACCAGACAGCCGCAGGACAAAAAGACATGGCGAATATTTCTCTCTCCACTGGCTAGCAAACCTGAATTTAAAATGTTTGGTAAACAGCAGGCACAGCTGAACACATTCCAATTTAATGCCTACATCCAGCAGGCATTACCAATCATTACCAATCAGATTTAGATCTGGTGAGCGTTCACGTACGCTTGAGGGACACCAACGTGCTGACCGGAACGGGCAACTGGCGCAGTTGGCGTGAATGATGACCACTACGACCTCTCACCTTCCTGTGTCCACTGTATTGTCTCGGATGGACCGGATGTCTCTCTGGACAGAAAGCAGCGTTCTCTCTTTTAATATTCACCCTCCACAGGATTCTTGAAGCCGTGTGGGGTTGGTTTCATTTCCCCACTGGACCCTGTTAGCCTTAGCCTTTTGAAATCTAATCATACAAAATGGAATTTAGCAACAGGCTAGCAACTTTAGACTTGCAGGTCAGTCAAAGTCTCCTCAAAACGTGGTCTACTGTCAGTGCACACCTGTGACTATGACATCGACCACAAACGTTGCCACCCTTCACTTCTTGGTTTCGTTGCCGCTGTGTGTTTCCGTGTCAACTGCTGAGTCACGATGGCTGAAATTGTCCTGATGGAAACAGAAGCGGATCAGAGAAGGTGTTCTATTAATTATTCACCAGCCTAGCCGGGGCCTTCTGCATGACTTACATGGCTTATTTTTGATACATTACTAATTCATGTCAACTGGTACTCATTAGGAAACTATTATCAATTATTTGCTTAAAGGGTAAAGTCACTGCGGGTTCTGGACTGTTTTAGCTGGATCCTCACATTGCCTCACACAGGCTCATATGCCTGGATTTAAGTGTGCTCAGAGAGTGTCTGTAGGAGAAACCGCACTCTGTGTGTGGTTGATAGTTTCTGTCCACACACTTGCAGTTAATTCCCCATGCCTGCATCCTTGCTGTAGGCGTTAGTCTGAGCTGGTTCTGTTAGCATGTTTGGAAAGAGGCAATGGCAGCCTCTACCATCTTGATGTGAACCCTTCATTCTACCGTGCTGGAAGTGGGAAAAATCTAACTTCTTAACCATGCTAATAATGCTAAAAGTGTGTAGTTTTCAGGCATCTAACAAAGAAAGAAAGAAATCAAAACCTGGGAAAGATTAGGAGTTCTCCACAACCTGTCACATGACTCTGGGGTTTTATTACCAAGGGCGTCATTACTGCCTCCTAACAGATTTAGTAAGACATTTTTGAAAGTCAGAAGACTTTTTTGGGGGGGAAGGACAGGACCGAACTCCCTCTCGGTAGCTGCGTTAAGCGTTTATACCTAGTGGCTGGGAAGTCACACAGGTCCTAATCCAAAGTTAGTTGGCTTGTCTTTTTTTTCCAGTCTTGGTCAGGTCGATGGGTTTTAAAAGCCCCTATCCCACCGCAGTTTGGCACCGTAATCACGAAACCTTCAGGGTGCTGTGAAGGACCACAAAGGCCTGGATCTCGTTTAGAGGCCGGTCTCTCAGACAATGAGGATGGGAACGTCCCCTCGATTTTGGGGGGGGGGGTGGGGGGGGAATAAACTGACAGAAAGAAAAATGGACCAAAAACACCAGTAGTCTTTACTGTGTACACAAGATTTGTGACCGAAACCAGTTGTAATTAAGGAGTGATCTTTTGGAACCGCAAGACAAATGAAAATGTAAGGGCTTTGAATGCCATGACGGAGAATGCACATTACATGCATGGCAGTTCATTTTAATTATGGCAGCCAGAGCCACTGTAGTTGTCCGTATGAAAGCAATCTGACCGGCGGGGGGGGGTTCTGTTACTCACCATGGAAAAGTTTTATTCAACCTCAGATGTGTCTATTTTTAATTGCATGGAAAAGCGTACTGCACATGCATTCGTGCCTGGGTCCGCAGCGTTGCCCAGTAAAGGTACAAAACTCACGCTGCACTGCACTGATGCACAGAACTGTGGAGAAGCTAGGAAAAAGACACAAAAAAGTGCCCACAATAATCCCGACAGCTGCGTCGTCTAACCAGCCCATCAGCCCAAAGCGTCACTCCCTTCTCTCTCTCCCCGTCGGTCGCTAATTGTGTTGCGGCCACTGGTTCATAGGGTTAAATTTAGCCGTTTGCTCAATCACGATGATGGCAGAGCTAAAGAAAAAGACCTAAGTCTGTCCCTGTACGTTTGCTGTCTCGGTGGACCTGAGCTGAGGGCCAGGAATGGGCAGAGGTCCTGCGCTTGCACACCACGATAATGCCCGGGTTGCGCTCGTCCATAAGCCCAGCGCAGAGGGCTGAACCCTTATAGCTGATCTACGTCCCCAGTGCCTGTCAGAGTGCTTTCTTTGGTAAATTGAGCTGGTTTATAGCCACGGGAAGGCGTATTAGGTTTGAGGTGTCAGATTTTCTAAATCTCCCACAATCCCTCAACAAGTGGCGGTGTGTTATTAAGCAGCGGCACGTGCGCACCGAGTTTTGCGTGCACGTAAAATTTCCGATTCTGTACGTCCTTTCCCTCGCTTGTTCTTTCAGGAGCGCGTTTGCCTCGTCTTGCCTACGCGTTATTTTAGAGAAATTACAGAGGCCCATAATTAGAAGTTATGCTAACTGCCGTAAAATATAGGTCACGTCTCTCTTCCAGAGCGGAGACTGTGGATCACATTTGGATCTCACATTGTTCTGCTGATCTAATGTTTCCCTGGGTTTCTGTGCTTTTCCGGATCCGTGCTGAGAAGGCCTTTCGGATCGGGGACAGGCCTCTCGCATGTGATCACCCGGGCCTGCGTGACGGCGCCCCGTGGGTAAACGCGATGTGGTTGACTGAGCAAACGCGGGACGGGCTAGCATGCAATGTAAACCTCCCAGTCACGATCGATACGGAAGCCTCGATTAACAGCATGCGTCGTTGTGTTATCGCGTTTCTCCGTTCTGACAGCCTCCCAAAGGGCTTGACCCAGAAAAACCTTCACAACCCAGGTGAGCGTGAGAGTAGGAGAAACATTTTTGGGGAGAATTATTTTTTTCTTTTCTTCCCCAGTTGTTTACCTTTACTGTGCCATGCAAACAGCTAGTGCGGTTATGTACTTAGTGGTTTAAGGGCGAGGTCAGCCCTCTGTGTATAGCTTTGGTGAGACTTTCTGACCCCTTACCGGAGGGTGACTGGTTCAAACCTCGAACGGGGGACAATAGCTCCGTCCCACTTTCAGTCTGTCAACACTTTGCAGGGACTAAGTATTGCTTATGTGAAACACAAAGAACTGGCTACAGCGACTGAACCGGTAACCCAGAACTTTTATAGAACTATTATACAGAAAGTGGCTCCGTTTGTGGATGTGTGTGTGAGTTCCCTCTGTCTCTCACTCTGGGCTGGCCGACTTCAGCATTGACCTCAGGGAAGGAGCTACACTTGTGACTTTCGGTAATTACTGGTTTGTCCTGCGATTTTGGTCCCGTTTGTTGGGTTTAAACTGGCTTTATAACTGGCCTTTTTTTTTTTTGCTTCAGAAGAATTATTTTTAGCAGAATTATTTTATGTCCTGCTACAATTGTCCTGAAATCAAAAATGACATGCAAACTTTATTCCGAATTTTTACACACACACACGCACTCACACACACTCTCACACACACACACACACACACACACACACACACACACACACACACACACACACACACACAC
>JAOYSI010000841.1:6303-17758 GCA_025775065.1 Hiodon alosoides
GCAATGACTCCCTTTCTCTCTCACTGGTCCGTTCTGCTGGTCCGTTCTGCTGGTCCGTTCTGCTGGTCCGTTCTGCTAGTGTGTGTGTAACTGAGGGCTGAAGGCCTGCCACTGGGGGGGAGAAGAGTAGACATTTTACCTCTAAATGTGCCAGTTATTATTGTCTCGTATTGCCTGTCATGATTAAATTAATATTGGTATTGAAGTTCTAAAATGTTTTATCGCTTGTCTGTAGTGTTCTTTTTTTTATTGTACATTAATTTTTCAAGCTAAAATATGAAATACCTAATTACTATTAATTGGATAAAATAGTTCAGTGTGCATTTAGAATGAAAAGCTCTTGAAGGGAGTGAGTCAGGCGAGATGGGTGACCCAGAGGTTTCTGGGAGATTTAGTCATGCGGCTTACTCTTCCAGTGGGTATCCATGGGTGGGTGTTTCGGTGTCGACCAATAATCAAGGCTTTGAAATTGTGCTAACAATATTAAATGAACAAAAATAAAATGTTCTGCTTTAAGATTGTATTATAAATTAATAAAAAGTTTCAATATATGAAGTGTTAATTCCTTACCATGTTTTAGGGCGGTGGCGTGTTAGTGGTGCACAGTTTGTAATGTCCATCCATTTTCAAAACCGCTTGTCCCGGTGAGGGTCATGGGGACGCTTTTTTCTGTTAGTAGTAATTTGCAGCAGTTTCAGGAAACTTTAAAGGCGCAGTGACCTGGAGAGTTCTCACCTCCTCTGTTTCTGCTGTAGTTAAAGGGGTCCCAGGGTCCAGTTGAGCTGTAGCTACGCCCCTGACTTGCTGAATGCCCGCAGAGCTCCACCTACCGGCTGCTAAAGGAGAACACTCTTGAGCGGCTCTTGTAGTTGTATAATTGACAGTACATCTGCCAGTGAATGCTATGTTGTCTGCTTCCTCCAGATGGCAGCGTTGCGTTGTTGCACTGTGCGTGGACCAGTTTGGATGACTCTGAGAATGAGGGGTATAGCCTGGATATTGGTTCCCATCGCTGTGTGAGAAAGAGAAGTTTAGCCTTGTACTCTGTTCCCCTCTGTTGTCTCCCTTCACAGATCCACATTAACTTAGACTGCCTTTCTTCCTCTCGGTGCTGGCCACTTCCTATTTAAACTAAACCCATTAAAAGTCTGGGGGGACATAGTGTGGAGATCCAACTGCACATTGAAACGGTCCCTTTTGGTACAAAGGCCCTTTCTGTTAGAGTTGGTGGACAGACTGAGGGGCGAAGGCTTTTTCTGTGCCCCTTGGTTGGGACACCGTAATGTCCTGGCGCCATGAGAACTCCCGGTGGCTCTCAGATGCGGCCGATTTAGCTGTTTTTTATTGTTATTCAGTTCAGCTGTTTTTTTTGGCTCTGCGCTTCTTTCTTTTCTTGAAACAAAACAGGCAGCGTTGATGGGTTGGGCCTTGCTCGGACACTGCTTCCTTTGCTGCTTTAGAAGAGGGAGAAAGCTGAGGAGAAAATGAAATCAGCTCCAGGCCGAACAAGCAAACTGGCTCAGCGCCTTCTTACATCTCTGGCCAAGCGGGAAAATGTTGATAAACTTCAGTTCTTTTTGGTTTTTAATGTTTTAGGTTTTAAAAAGCTTGGTTGCCTGTTTGTTTCACTGTCTGTTGATGACAGTGTTTGGGTTCCTCTTCTGCGAGAATCTAGGCAAAGTGTCGAGACGGTGAGATGTAGGCTGGAACCACTAGAGGGCGCCTTTTCATCTATAACCCGCTGTTAGTCCTTTATGTAAAATCTTTGATGCTCCCGTCCTTAACCACAAACCCGTTTTTAATTATCTGTCATTTGTAGTTCTGTTTATGTTGCACAGACTAGTGTAAATGGGTACCTAGACAGCTATGTGATGTTATTACTTGTAAAATGATGTGTTAGCATGTAGCGATGTGGCATGTGACGGCTTGGCCCAGAGAGCCTGGAAAAGAAGTTCAGAGCAGTTTTCTCTGTGTGGACTGGTCCCATGAGAGTTATGTTAAAGCTCTGATTGGGTTTGCTTTGCTGGTTAATCGAAGCCTTGCCTGTTTCCTGGGTCGTGTCTAAAGAGACTCGGGGAACGTTTATGCCTACTCCTCAGTCCTCGTGCCTCATCTCACCCCTCATCTCACCCTCTGACCAGACCCGCTGGACCCACACACTGCTGTCTGGTGACCTCACCCCAGCTGACCCATCTAAATCCTCAGCTCTCAGGTGTGTGCGTGTGTTTGTTTTGTTGCTCATTGTAATAAATACTCAGTTTCCTTGCTCTCAGGGGTGCTGGTACTTTGCTTTCCTGAAATACCATAGTGACCACCTTTACCAGCGATGTAGTGATGTGGTTTACACCCAGCCCCTCCTACTGCTGGAAACTCTGGAGCTGTTTTACTGGGGGTCTCTAACGAAATTACAACCTAAACCTGGCAGAAGGAAGCGGTTCTCACCTGGTGCAGTTCACCGGACATTGAATTCCGTCCGTCCGTGACGGACTCATGTTGCCATGGGGACATCCTCCCTCGTCCCACACAAAGCCGCCTGTGTTTAGTAAGGGATGGGGTGCAGTGGCTCTCAGTGGAGCAGATAGAAGCTGTGTTATGCGCTATGCTGTTAATGAGGGTGACCCTGGCAGCTGACAAAGACCACGTTTTTACTGGACAAAAAGGTCTGGGCCAGCATGCTCTTTCACCTCGTCCCTCCTCAGGTGAGTCTGCTGCTCATGTCTTGGTATTTTGTAGTGTTGGTAGATGCCAGAGATATAGAGCCATTGTCTTCAGCAGAACAAAAACCAAAGAAATCACTCAGGACCGCTCAGGAACATTCTTGACTGCTATTTTTTGATGCTTATGAATAATTTGCTTATTTGTCTTGTGTTATCTCTTCTGTTGCGCTTTTCTTTGTACCTTCTTGAACGCTAACCCCTAAACTAAACTACAGCGCTTTTGTACGTCGCTCTGGATAAGCGTGTCTGCTAAATTACAAAAAAGGAAAAATATATTATGTGATATATTAAGTATATTAAATATATTAAGTGACCGCAGCGGTCACTGTAAGGAGGATATCCGCTAAACGGGACACTTTGCCCTGTAGGGTCTGGAGGTTGTTTATGAATGATGAACGCACACTCGTGTACCGGCTTCTGGAGGACAGATATGACACCACAGCTGGCTTCAATCTGACAGTGCCTGTGAAATTTCACAACCCTTTAAAGAAGGGTTTCTGCACCTACCGATGTTCTTCACTCTAACCCTCACTGGATCTGAGAGGACACATGTCATGTGACCGTGCCTTGCACCCATGCCCTTGTGTGTGTTATATGTGGAAACTCGTCCTGGAAAAGAACTTTGCACACAGGCGGGAGTTGCCCTCGTGTTTGTAATTATGTTAATGGCTGAAGTGGCGGAAGTCTGCGGAATGACGTCCGTCTGGCCACAGTCAGCCACGCTGTGGAAAACTGGGGGCTCACTCCAGACCTGCTCTAGCTGTTTCACAGACGTGAATATCCAAAGCCATGCGGAACTTATATTGTCCTCAGTCTTATACAACAACCACTGATTTACAGTCACTGTAACCCTAACCACTTCCCCAACACCAGCTAACCCTAACCACTTCCCTAACACCAGCTAACCCTAACCTCTTCCCCAACACCAGCTAACCCTAACCTCTTCCCCAACACCAGCTAACCCTAGCCCGTAGGACATGTTCATGAAACAGCAGAAGGGTTTCCCAAACTTGGACAGGCTCATTGGAAGGGTTAGCCAAACACAGAGAGACTCATAAGAAGGGTTCCCCAAACACAGAGAGGCCCGTAGGAAGGTTTCCCCAAACACAGAGAGGCCTGTAGGGAAGGGCTCCCCATGGATGAAGGTTGGTCATGTCTCCAGAGACACTGCTGATGATGAAGGGAGACTGAAAAGCTGGTGATGAAGAATGAGGAGAGGAAGTGGCAATGAGGGTCAGCTGGCCATGTCATGCAGAGGACTGAACTCATATTTATTACAGTCTCACATGACGGGTCAGTCACTCAGTCTCTGTACAGATTCACACATGCGCTGGGAATCAGTTTCCTAGCTGGTACAAGCTGTCAGTATCAAATGCTTTATTCAAAATTTTGTTTTTTTAAGCTTCCCCAAAACAGATTCCTGCTGTTAAGGTAGGACTGAGGACTGTTTATTTTTCTCCTGTTTCATTGGCGCTGTGTAGGGTATTTCTGAATTGGCAGGCCCCTCGTCGTAAAAATGCATTCGCCGGTAAACGGGATGGGTCTGAGCCTGTTCGCGCTCAAGCGGTCTGATAGCTGCTCTGTGTAAGTCAAGGAGCGGTCTTCTCCCAGTTTCCGCAATGTCTCAGGCGGATTTTCTTTTCAGCACCCGGCAACAAAGTGCACTCCTGATGAAGGAATAACTGTGGAGGAATCACAATTTATCTTAGCAGGCTTTTATACACAGCTTACAATTTCTACATTCATCTGCTTGTACAGCTGGATATTTACTGAAGCAATTCAGGTTTAGTACCTTGCTCAAGGAGTCAACAGCTGGGGTGGGGGTACACCGCCACCAGCTTCCCCACAGAGAATGATTGTGTCTGTGTCCCCCTGACAGAAACAGAGGGGCATGACCTTCACCACACTCTGGATCAGTCCATGCACGACTGCATTGTTTTTGTTTAGTTTTCTATTTTTTTTTTAGTTTTTACATTTCTTTTCGTCCTGTGTAAGCAGCTTATGCGTGATGCATGCTGGCCCACGGATTGGCTGTGTAGGCTACTTATGCACGATCCATGCTGGGCCTTCTGATTGGCTGTGTAAGCTGCTTATGCATGATGCAGTTAAACTGGCTGGGTCTTCTGATTGGCTGTGTAAGCTGCTTATGCATGATGCAGTTATGCATGCTGGGCCATCTGATTGGCTGTGTAAGCTGCTTATGCGCGATGAATGCTGGGCCATTGGATTGTGTTTAGGGGCTTTAAGGGGCTCCACAACAGATTACTTGAGCTTCTGTTCCAGGGCTTGTTGGAGTTGGAATGGCCTGCCACCGTTTCCAAAGCAAGGAGGGAAAAAGGCCAGCAGAAAAAGCTGCCAAACCCAAGCGAATTCCTGATGTTGGAAAGAATGTGGGAGGGAATGAGCCACGCTCATTTCACTCCTCCTTCCTTCTGTACCCTTCCCCTCTCATCACCTCCCCTCTCCTCCCCTCACCTCCCCACTTCACTCTGGCAGAACATCTCTGAATGCTTTGAACAGAGACCTGGCAGAGAAATAGCAGCTCTGCGATGTGAAAAACAGTTTGGATCCACACAGCTCCTTTCCTCTGCAGTGGCGGTTTTCCTTATCCCAATCAGCAGTTTGAAATAGACTGAATGCATTGACATGTGAACGACATGTTCAGGTTGTTTGTTTTATTTACCATGCAATTCACAGTGCTGGGGAGGTTTCATTATCTACCATCAGAAAGGCTTAATGAGAGTTAATTAATTCTGTATGACGATCTGCTGAGGGCTAAATGTTCCTGGCAGCATTGTCTCATCTTCCATGAATGGACTTATTTCTTGGAACCAATCAACCATCCTCTCAGCCAAGCCTTAGGTGGAGGAGTTTAACACACACAGAGACACCCAGACACAAACACAGACACTAACAGACACAGACACACAAGCTCACACACTCACAGATCCAGACACAAAGACAGTTCAGCTTTATCTCTAAAGCAAACAGATGAATGAGAGATGAATGAGAGATGAATCAGGGATGAATGATCGACAGGTTAGCGTGCTAGGCGGTTTCTCCTTGAAACGTAAACCTTTGTCGACAGTTTAGCGTGCCAGGCGGTTTTTCTTTGGAGTGTAAATCTTTGTCGACGGTTTAGCGTGTCAGACGGTTTTTCCTTGAACTGTGGACTTTCATCGGCAGTTTTGCATGCGAGACGGTTTCTCCTTGGACTGTGAACTGCTCTAGCAGTGCACAAATTTGACTAAGTGACTTGTTGAAAAGGTGCCAAGCTGGCTGCAGTCACATACAGAAACTGAAGCCACTCTGCTACAGCTGGGTGCAGTCACAAACAGAAACTGAAGCCACTCTGCTACAGCTGGGTGCAGTCACATACAGAAACTGAAGCCACTCTGCTACAGCTGGGTGCAGTCACATACAGAAACTGAAGCCATTAGGGTCATTCATTTCCAGGATGAAATGGAAGCTTGGAACCAGTAACCTTCTTCTCTGTGGATGCAGGAGGCAGCAGTTATTTGGATTTGTCCCAGAGACGGGTTAGTTTGGAGAAGGTTAAGGGGGTGACTGAAAGAAGAAGTGTTACATTGTTAACCCACCTCCCAATCTGTCACAACATTCTTAACTGGCAGATCTGTAACAGAGAGGTTGATAGGAGTGATTAATCGAGCAGTCCATCACTCTGGTTTGTTTCCCTTTCTGCGTTTTTCTCTATTCCCCTCTTAATTCACTCTGCAGCCACAAACAGAAAATGATCTCATGCTGCTGGAGGAACAAGGCAGAGGACGTACCCTACAGGTTTAGCTGGAGAGCCTGGTCATACAAGGGAGAGAGAGGGGGAGAGAGCGGTAGAGAGGGGGACAGGGAGGAGGACAGAGGGACTGGGAGACAGGGGGACAAGGCGAGGGAGGTAGAGAAGGGGACAGAGGGACTGAGGTTTGAGCAGAAAAAGTCAAGGGCCTGCCGGTGGTGAGAGAAACCCCTCTGTCGCTGGGTGTCGGATGATACGCCCGAGTTGATGTGGATTCTGATTTAAACCAGACCACATGTCCCTTCCGCTGCTTCCAACACACACCTTTCACACAACTGCCATTCAACAGTCTTGTGTTTTCCATTCCCTCTGCAAGAGTTTTAAATATGACTTTACACTATCAATGCACAACTATCAGCCCCAGTCTATACAGGTTTCACAAAATGAAATTAAATGCAGTGCATGCTATCAAAACCACACGTGGATTCGGTGAGACTTCCCTTCATTGGGGGTGAGAAGCCTTGGTGAAAACTTGACCTGAAACAGGCCATCGGGTGGCAGCTGTCTTTTATTGACTCTGAATTACAAAACATCTGTGCTCATTGCTCCCCTAGAGAAGTGTCCCAGATTTCTGACATAACAAAAAGTCAAAACCAAATCAGCTTTTGTCATTTCAGATTACTTTTTCTCATTGTCATCCCAAAGGGACCTTTAATGGGATCTTTAATGGGGTCTTACTTTTGAAGAGAGTTCTCTTCTGGTGTAAAAGCTTTTTCGGACCCCCCACATCATAACCCTGGTTACTGGAAGACAGAAGAAGAAATACTTTTAATGTCACAGATGTTTGCACCATTCTCTCTTCAGAGTGCCCTAGAAGCAGTCAGAAAGGAGAATATTAGGGACTGTATGTGCGCAAGGGTTTGGTGTGATGGTGAGATAGTGCCATACACGAACCCTCAGCATAAAACATACACAGGTGGGGGTAGGGGGTACGAGGTGCAGGGTGGAGATGGGTGGGGAGAACGAGGTGCAGGGTGGAGATGAATGGGGAGAACGAGGTGCAGGGTGGAGAGGGGTGGGGGGTACGAGGTGCAAGGTGGAGAGGGGTGGGGAGAACAAGGTGCAAGGTGGAGAGTGGTGGGGAGAACGAGGTGCAGGTTGGAGATGGGTGGGGAGAACAAGGTGCAAGGTGGAGAGGGGTGGGGAGAACGAGGTGCAGGTTGGAGATGGGTGGGGGGTATGAGGTGCAGGGTGGAGAGGGGTGGGGGTGGGGGTGCCCCCCATCTCCAGGCTGTACTGTAAGATTTCTCATCTTGACTTGACTTCTGTATCACAGTGTGTTTTAAATTCCACATCTCTGTGTCAGGATCTGTACGACCAAGGTCAGAAGGTAGTCAACACTGGCACACAAACCCAGACCCCCAAACTCACTCTTTAGGCCAAGCTTTGCTTCCTCTCACCTCTCATTGTTTTAGGTGAGTCCCATGAGAACAGTAGTGATTAATTATTTGAATATGCTAATTAACAAACATAGCCCCTCCATTTCTCTCTGGGTTTTGTTTTAATTCGAGTTATGAAAAGCACAAACCATGCTAAATCGATTTATACGGGATTGCAGTAAAATATGCTGTCACAAAAATATTCGGAGAATTCGGAGAAGATTTGCTCATTCCCACTGCCCGGCCCACACAGAAAGTTCATCGTTGGCATTCCATATCTCAGGCAGGTTCCAACGGAGCTTCTCCAAATTAATTTCAAACTTACAGTTTAATCGCCTAATGAAAAACGGTTCTAAAAACATTCTTTCGTGATTAAAAAAAGATCTTCCCCACATGAAATCGTTTAATCATCGTTAAGATATATTTGGGTTTGACAAGGGACTGAGTACTGAGAACTGAGTGTCTGAATTAATCTTTAACCCATTAACGGCGCCAGGGGCGCTAGGACCGCGAGGTAGATCGATATAAAGTTTCACTTCGAAAACAGTATCATTCATTCGCTGGACTTTAAACGCCGATCAACATTCGTTTGTCTCATGGGAGAAGAACATTCATTTACAGGCGCAAACTAAGCTGAATCAAATCGCTGGTTGTCTGGGCTCTGCAGGGCTCGTGGTGCGCCGCATGTGAGAGATACATACCTGTCACACTGTGAGACGAGCAGGGCGATGGCCGGAGAGGCGAGTCCCCCGGTGCTGGTGCCGGAGAAGAAAGTGTCAGAGTGATCGCTCGGTCTGTATATGGGCTATTTCGAAGAGGTAAATACAAATGTTTATTTAACATCTGCTTCATTATTTAGTCGAAAACTAATAGCATAAGTTTTGTTTCTCTGCTTCAGTTGCCAATACTGGACCTTTTTGTATTAGATTACGTATACTCATGTGCCTATAATACGACTACCACTTAGTAATACTAATACTTAATTATTATTTATTAATTTATTGTTAATAAATAAGATCCAGCAATGCACATGCCCGTGGGAGACAATGTATGGTATTCTTTATCCGAAACGCGGAGCATAGACGAGTCTCGGTGTGAAGCTCTGGTCTGGGAAAGAAACCAAGCTGGAGTTTTCTAGAAAACTCAAAGTGGAGTTTTTAAATGTGAAACTGTTATTAGTAGGGATTACCGGTATTTTTGTGTAACAGAGGTCCATTCGCAGGGGCTAAGTCTGTGGCTGCTAAAGCATCGCGCTGTAGCTTCTGTCTGCCAGTCCGAGTGTACGGTGCTTTGTGATTCGCACGGAGGTCTGAGTGTACGGTGACGTTATTCGCACTGGAGTCCGAGTGTACGGTGCTGTATGATTCGCATTACAGTCCGAGTGTACGGTGCTGTGTGATTCGCATTGCAGTCCGAGTGTACGGTGCTGTATGATTCGCACTGCAGTCCGAGTGTACGGTGCTGTATGATTCGCATTGCAGTCCGAGTATACGGTGCTGTGTGATTCGCACTGCAGTCCGAGTGTACGGTGCTGTGTGATTCGCACTGGAGTCCGAGTGTACGCTGTGATTTCTGATTTGTGCACCAGGATTGCTGACGGTCAGAACATCTGCTCATTTAGATTAATTTAAGGCCACGGGATGAACAGCATTGACAACAAGGGTGTGACCTTGGTGAAATACCCCGGTAAACTGCTAGGTCTGTTATTGAATGACTATGGGGTGCAGGGAGGGAAAATTCTGCCCCTTTCAGTCGTAATGATGACGCCTGGCAACATTGAGAGGGAACTGGAGCAGGAAGAATTGTGGCATTATGCTCCCTCTCCCCTTTGAAACACTGATCTCAGACCAGTGCTCAGAGAGAACAGGAGCAGAAGCAGGAAGTATTGTGGCACATGGCTCCCTCTCCCCTGGGAAACACTGACCTCAGACCAGTGCTCAGAGGGAACAGGAGCAGGAAGTATTGTGGCAGCCTGTTCTCTCTCCCTGCGAAACACTGATCTCAGACCAGTGCCTTCAGAAAGACTTGCTTTTTTTTTGCACTTTTTCTGTGGCTCAAACTAAAAGAGTGAAATGTCATCATTCTCTGTGAGAAAACAGGGGCCCTATATGGCGAAGGCTGCTCTGTTGTTTTTTCTAATTGTTCATGTTGTTCTCGGATGACTGGGTGAATACATGAAGCAGTGAAGGAAACCCAGTACAGTACGAAGGTGCTCGAGGGGAGATGACTGCACAAGGACACACCCACGCCTTGTAACAAAGTGTGGTGTCACCTTTCCCTCCTCAGTTACTCCGGTGGTCCCAGTAGTTCACTACTTGACTGGGTTTGTTGGAATTCATTCTGCCTTGGGAAGTAGGAGTATTTTCTGAGTTTTGTGTCTTGACTCGTAATGCTTCTGACACCTGTCCTCGCTTTCAACACCAGGGCCTGGGGGTCCACGCTGTCTCTAGAGTTTATCATGTTCACACGCACACACATACACACATATACTCTCACTCACAATAACACACACTCAGATGCGATAACACACACAGACACACACACTCTCAGACACAATAACAAACATACACAAACAGTGAACACATACGTGCACGCGCGCACACACACGCACACACACAATAACACATACATACACATACACACAATTTCACATACATACACACTCACACATGCACAGTAACACACATACACAAACAGTGAACACATATGCGCGCACACACACACACGCTGAATGATTGAGTATAGCCAGGGCAAACTCGCATGTCCTAGAGCGCTTACTCCTCCCTGCATTCCTCACCTGGACCCCAGGACCACGCACACACACAGACACACACACATGCACACAGTGAACACACACACACACACACACAATAACACACACATACAAACACAATAACATATACATTCACACTCACACATGCACAGTAACACACATACACACACACACGCTGAATGATTGAGTATAGCCAGGGCAAACTCGCATTTCCTAGAGCGCTTACTCCTCCCTGCATTCCTCACCTGGACCCCAGGCCACGCCCCCCGCCCCCACGCACACACACAGACACACTCACACATGCACACAGTGAACACACACACACACACACTCACACACAATAACACACACATACGCACACATACACAAACAGTGAACACATACATGCACGTGCGCGCACACACACACACACACACACACAGTGAGCACACACATAGACATATGCACACCCAGACCTCATCTTTCACCATACAGTCCAAAGGCCTCTGTTGCCCTACACCTGCCCTCGCCCGTATGCTTCCATGCCTCCTTTGTGCACCCCTCAGATCGGTTCGCTAAACATTTGACCAGGAGAGGACGCCTGGGGGCTTGGTGTGAAACCTGATCCATGACAGGTGAGAAGGGGCCCAGTAGGGCCGCTAAACAGCAGCTGCTTTGTGTCCCCTGTGCATTCAGACCTGTGCTGCAATGAGAGAGGCTGTGTGTTCATTATTAATAACAAGGTGAACTCACAGACCTGTGCTGCAGTGAGAGAGAGTTCATTATTAATAACAAG
>JAOYSI010000842.1:7319-17758 GCA_025775065.1 Hiodon alosoides
CTCCGGTCCCCACCTCCAAAACCCCCTCACATCAATATTCATTCAAAGCATAAATACCAGGTTTCTCACCATATAAAAAAAAAAAAAAAAAAAAAAAAAAAAAACTTTTTACTTACCGCATGGAGAGGATTTCCCTGGTCAATAGGGACTTTGAAGTCTGCTTGGAGCTCATCGAAGGCTGTTATCTGAAAACAAGAAAGGAGGACAGAGTTAGCCATTTGGAGATATTGTAGGTCCCTCATTTGCTTGTCGATCCACATTTGGGGTTGCCGGAATGCTTCGATTTAGTCGCCCCAGGTTGATGTCAAATTCTCTTTCAGGTCGTAACGCAGACGTAATGCCACGAACAAGTGGTAAGCCCCACAACACCCCAGTGGAGAGAACAAAACAGAGAAGGCACAAGTGAGACAGCGCCGTTCTCACCGAGAGAGTGTTATCCAGTGATACAATACGTGTGGGACATCCGTCCAGAGGCTGGATGGAACATAAAAATATGGATAATATGGATGGGGATCTGAACTATTTGCCCATAATCCATTACTTACGATCAATTACAGGCCGACGCAGAAATGTGTTGTTCTGCCTGACATCCCTGCAGACTGCTGACACAGTTTAGCTTCCAAGTTCCAGAGCACTCCTGTACTGCCTAGTCCCACATCTGCACATTATTCTCGGTTCACTGGAGGTTTACATTCATTTTCCGGCATTGCTTAATTTGTGTCTACAACCTATACGGTTGGCCAGTTTACAGTGTGGCCTGAATGCTTCATTGCACATGCTTCACTAATAACGAAATACCATGCAAAGCATTTATAAACATATCCAATAACTTATTATTGTCTTATAGGGCTCTTTAAGAATTTTATTAAAATCCCATGTCAAGAATTCATGGACTAAATGCTAAGCCAAAAAGTACAAAAGCAAGTGCTGTTCAATTATATAAAGAGCTCTGTTCTTTTATTCATGAAGGGTTTAAACCACATGACACACATTCGTTTTCTCAAGGACCATTTTTGCTTACATTGAGCAGTTAAACCAGAATGTGGTTAAGTGGGACAAAAAGACAAGCACAATAAAACTATATTTGTGAATAAAGTATTGCAGTGATAATTCATCAGCCACTGGAAGTGCAAATGCAGCACATCAAACGAAAGCATTCTGATAAAAAACAAAAAAAACATAGTGTCTAACAATTTGAAAAGCGTCATAGGCTATCCTAGCGGTTCGAAACCACACGTTTGGGGATTACCGTTTTTGACGTACTAAAGCAGGGAAGAAAAAAAAAAAACTACAGCCTTCTGAATTTTAAATCATACTCCGTCAGAAAATTCCACTCTTGGGACGAGACTGTTCCGCTTCATTGTGGATAACTCTCAGTAAATAAGCTAACATCTGTGGGTATTTCTGCAGTGCAGGGCAGCCATGAATACAGTTTTTAATCGTAAATTTCAGAGCCTTAATAACTCTTGCAGGCAGGATATCTAATGAAAACGAAATGGCCTCATCCGCAGAGCTGGGACAAACAAATCGTTATTGTAGTTTAGATTTTAGTTGCCTCATTTGTCAATCGTTTAAAACTTTTAGAGTGTACCCACAATCCCGCAATGGGAACTCAACTGAGTACTTTGCTGGAAATTCTATTTATTTGAGCAAATAACAACACTTGTTTTGGTTATACCACTGCATAATGAGGGACATTTACAACAGCAGTAAACAGTAAGAAGAGGCACACCGTCTTTGATGAACTACCAGTCACTGTCAATCCTTCCTAAAGGGCCATTAGAGTGGATTGGTCAATGTTTCAGTTTCATTAATCTGGCAGATCAAGGTAGCTCCACTCTAGATGAAAACGGAAGTTGAGGAAAACCCTGAAATGACAAGCAGAAAAAAATAGGGAGTGCAAACTCCTTAACTGACAAATCTGTCCCTTTTTTTAAAAAATATTTTATGGTTACTAATCAGATAAACAGCAAGCAAACAAAAATTGCTAACTGAGCGAACACTGATGTTTACGATCCCATCTGAATCAGCAGGGGCCTGGTTCTTTTAAAATTCTGGCTGAAATATCCTCTCAGGTCTCTGGCATCAGACTAAGATAGACGGAGACTAATCGTGATCAGTAGTGATGAGCTGAGAAGCATTTGCAAAATTAACAATTCCAAACATATTATAAAATAAAAAATATATTAAATAAAAATAAATCAATATTTAAAAACCTAAGTATGAGCATTGCACTCATTTCCTGTTTCCCTCATTATGACTGTTACTCCCCATTACAGCAGGCAGTGAAATGAGAAGTTTGGCGTTTTGCTGGAGCATGGCACGTTTACATTTTATTATTTGCTTGGTGGAAGTCCTTATCCAGAGTGATCCACACAGCTCACAGTTTTGTACTTGTATGCTTTACCTAGTTACACATACAAACTGGTACAACTTGTACACTGCTAACGGATGCTTTCAAAAGGCCTACAGATAAAAAAAAAAAAAACGCTGAGACATGTCTCAGGCTTCGCCAGTGCTTACTCAGACGCTCACTGTACATTTATCACAGACGGTGACAATTTAAGAAGGGAGTTGGGTGTCTCTTGACCTTTAATGGTGCTGTGGATTTTTTAGTTCGGTGACTGTGATTAGTGGCACTGGCAGCATTAGCGGTGAGAGAGCACTCACATTTCGTTGACATCAGACCCGTGAGTGTACTTGTTAGGAAACGTCGGGACCTCAGGGGGCACAAGCTGTAGATGTCTGTTTCACAGATGTCTGGCGCTGCAGTGTGCACAGCCTTGCCGTCTGCACGAACCGGTTATTGCCAAACGGGACCATTAAGATATACATCTATGGGATAATGGTAACATATAGTCACAGATGATGCATAAATATGGGGATTTAGGGATTTACCATTTTCTGTTTGTTTAAGTGCAACTTTTACATGGGGGCGCCATGTCGAAAAAATTATCTGATTTCTAAGTATGTATAATGTATTTCAACTTTATCAAATTTCATCTTATTTTTTTCCTAAAAAAAAGGAACTGCCGATTATGCTAATGTGTCTCGGCTTGTGACTAAAACCCCTACTACCAGACGCAGAGTGTGTAAGGAAGAACAACTAACCTTTACCAGTTTAAGTAGTCTACAAGCCACCCATCTCTTTTCTACACTAAAGGCCACACAGCCCACAAAAGACGCTAAGCCCCTATTGTATTCTGCTCTCCTCGTCACAGTTGGCATATTGGAGCTGGATTCAAGCGGGAAAAATACAGCTCATAGGGCTCAGGCATCGTAAGGCAGGCACTGCCTAAGTTTTATAACCAATCAATATATTGAAAAAAACAATTTACTAATTTATTACAGAAGAAAAATACCTCAAATGGAAATTGCTTTCCTCACTTAAGTACATTGAGTTGTAAAATAAGATGTCGTGAGATATGGCTGGGCGTATAGTTTTCTCAAGTCTTTTTGAATAAAATAAAATGCTGGGGTTTATGGTCACACTAATTAGTTTCAAATTTTCTTTTAAAAACTCACACTGGCAAGCATTGACAAACAAAAAAAGAAGTTTTTCATAGATTGATTTTTAAAAAGTTTGAAAAAAGTTCTGGAGGCAAAACATGCATCAGTCTAGAAGCAATAAGCACATTGGAAGGATCTGTGCTTTTTCAGTGGCTGATATCACTTCCATTCAACCCCTGATACCAGATGTAATGTACACTGTACATGTAGGTGCTCATTCAGTCAAACCACTGTTTTACTGACTCTGGGAACTTGAGTTCAGGGATAATGAATATGTAACTGAATTCAAGGATCATCAATATTATCAGACTGTAAGCACAATAAGACCCCACGTAAACACGATTTGAACAAACTCCATGGAGACTATATTGACTTTATTGAGTCTATTGAGAGAAGGGGTCTAGATAAAACCTTTTCTAAAGCATGCTGCCATACAACATATATTGAAAACCAATAATTCAACACTGTAGGTAATTAAAAATAAAGAACCCCAGCTTTAGAAAACGTATTCATACCAACAGTACTGACGCCATCAAAAATCCCGACAGGTTTGTTGATTGCGTGGAAGAGTGACACCGTTCCGTGAGCATCTATTAATAAAAATCGTGTTCGATGTGGCAATTATAATCCAGATAATTTGATTATAAAAGAGTTCACACATAGCATTAAATAAAATCCTATCTTTCCTAAGGTGTATGAAATGCATGTTTTAAAGACACAATTGAACATGTTAAAGAAAAACACACCCTTATGCTTTCTACATAGGAAAGGACCAAAGATTAACATTAAAATGATAGACAGTGACATTGTCATACCACCCTGTGTTGTAACTCACTCCCACACTTAAGGGTGATGACGTTAATGACAGCGACCCAAACCCATACCGTTTGCCTTTCCAGCCGGAGTAAAAACGCTCACAGTGGGGATCTATGTCAATCTCTTTGATCGAATCTGGTTGAATAACGAACACAAGTTCCTTTTTACGGAGTCGACACTACTCCGGAGTTTGGCTGCGGCGATCAATGCTGTATTTCTTTAGTTTACACTAGTAATTATTATAGCAGTACAGTACCAAGCCTACCCTCAAGCCGGGCCCAAACCTACGCTTTAACTACACCCCCGCCGTGCTTTCCAAGTATATGAGCGGGTCTTTGAGTATTTTGCTGAGGTTATTTCTACTGACAGAAGAGACTCGTTGAGTTCAGAAAATTAGGACGCCAGGGATCCATTTTTCCAAACAATACACTTTGTTGTGACAACAAACGCATGGATAGGCAATAGGCTGTTTTTTTCATCACTATCTTCGACACACCCACGAGTTTTTTCCTATTACCAAGACCGTTTATTTATGAGACATGGTGTCAAAAATATTGCTTCGACACAACTGCTAGTAAGGAGTAAAACCCTTATTTACCTTTTAACTAATCATGATACGACGGGGATATGCAGGACAAGGACGGTATTCTGTGCCAATTTGTAGGATCCGAAATATAGGCAGGATGGAACTTTTGCTTTGATATCCGATGTAGCGAGAAAACATTCCAAGTGTAGCTGACTAGAAACCCCTATTAGGACTTCAGTTTTAGGGAAAGCGCGCCTTTTGTGCTTACAAAATTAGGCCTTGTTAATCATATCAGATTAATATGACCAGTCCTTATAATATTACAATCTCAATGGTTTTGACGGGGAAAATCCATTGCACATCTGCTCTAGTTGAGACTTGAATGCACATTGCTCTATTAACAATAATACCTACTGTAATAGGACATTTTAAATAGACTATGAAGCGAAAATAAATTAAGTGCTCAAGAGTTTCAGCCGCCGGAAGCAACCGTCAGAATTCTGAAAATGGTTAAATTCGCGAACCCTTTAAATTCCCATTCCCTGGTTCAAGGCTAATATAACCGCGCAATGAGTCTTATGGACCTTGTCAACTTGTTTTGATTAAAACAACGTTTGGATTTCAGCATAATGTTCTGAGACAAGTAATAACATTTACACTTACGTGCCAAATTGCGAAGAAGATCAAGGAAGCACAGAGAACCAAAGACAGCATGTAGCAGAAGGCGGCGAAAGTAAACATAACTGAAATACACAAAATAATCCCAGAGGGGACTCAGAGGGAACACATTAAAAACGATATAATGGAATTAGGACGTAACAGTGGCAAAAAAGTCAGCCATCGTTTGTTATATATTTCCCATACATTTGGCGATGTCTTCAAAATGAGTGTGTTAAGTTTTACTTCAAGAAGCGTGTCTTTCTTAAAACAAAATTACTCCAGCAATAAGCCTCCTCATGATTACGTTTGATGAAGGTCCTTTGCCTTCCAAAAATGCTAGAAAAGGCTATCACGTCTATAACGCACTTGCCACCGTAGTATCCCGAAATAGATGTGATGTGATCCGGGAAAAACAATCAAAACATTCCAGGGATGTGGAATGCATCGGACAAACACAGGTAATCCATTCTGCGTCAAGTGAAAAGGTGGTTCCTAGAAGCGATTTAAGACAAGCGCCCCACAACACTTTCCAGACAACATTACAAATAATAAACTCTCTCCGCAAAGCGCAGTTAACCTATAGCTCCGTCACGCAGAAGACGCCAACAGTGTCTACCAACAGGTGGATTTAAAGGGCCAGTGACAGGGTCATCTTCCAGAAATGGCATTGGAAAACTATACGTTGAGTGGACGTAGTTTTACCATCGACTGCGCTTATTCTTATTCATTTAAAATAAAGAATATATTCGGCTATAGGTTTCAATGGTATTCATAGCAGCACGTCCTTTCACTCAAGTCTATACTTTACTTACATACTACCTACTACCTCTGTGCACACAAAACAACAACAACAACAATAATAAACACCCACAACACTTTTTAAAGGAAGGACATTGGTGCGGATTGAGCTGGTAATCAGAAGGTTGTCTGTTCAAATCCCGAAAAAGGCTTTAAGTTCACTTGACGAAGGTATTACATATGAATTGCTAAAGCTATTTAAGGGATATTTTTTATACGAAAACACGTGATCTAGCCCATATGCAATTCACTTATGTAAACAAACGCTACATTACACGGGAGTTTACAGATAAGCCCAGACAACTGGAAGCACTTAGTCACAGTTCCATGATATTCCATAAAGTTGCTAAGTAGCTTATGTCTAACTCAGTGACTAATTTCTCAAACCAACGGCCAAGTCCATCTTCAGGCACTACGGTTTTTATTTACTATTAACCCCAAGCCAAACCCTGACCCTGTCCCATTTTTCACTATTTTACACTGATTTTAATTAAACATTATTTAAAACTGAAAATCTTATAAAATTATCAAGGATTAATTTCAAATAACACACTGATAAAGACTTTAAGATACCTGCGTAACTGCTCAGTTTAGTGAAGTACAGTTACTGTGATTCGTTTTCCGAGGCCTAGAATAGTTTATCTTTTGGCGCCGCCATGTGGTTTATAAACGTTCCAAAGTTAGTTCTCACTGCGGTAATTTAATGGATCGGCAATATTGGCTACATTACCATTATATAAAAAACTTGATGACTCTCAAATTAAGTTATTTTGTTTCTTTAAGGAGGAAAACAAAAAAAATAAAATGTAACTTAAACGGCACCTGTCATGTGCAACAAAAACGAAACCAATTCTAACATTCGATTAATAAGCCAAATTATTGAGATAAATATTAGAGACCTGTCAATGAAAACGGAATTTAATTGCTCATTGTCAAGCTTCAACTAAACGTATCTGGCTTCGAACCATAGGCACTCCTACCAGTTGCCAAGGAGACTGAAAACATCGAACCAAAAGAGTTTACTCCTCCTTAAACAGTTCTCCAAGTAACCTTAACGTAGCAATCGTTTGTTTACAGGTTTGTCAGTCGAACTAGGAACATATGTACCTACTTACGTTTTAAACTGTGTACATCTCGCCAAAAGTATAATGAGTTCATAAAATTAATGAGTATTACTATTTCTTTAAGATGGAAATGGCCGCTGACGATGGGGACCCATTACTGCATTGGAATGGAGGTAACTTCAATATATAGTTCCATTTTATTCTACCTAGACTTTGTCCTAATACTGTTCTTATACTATTATTACTTCCTCTACCGACCCCTCTACTTTACAAACACCAAAATGCGTAGCAGTTTGGTGTTATTGTTTATTTATTTATTTATTTGTTTATTTATTTATTTATTTATTTATTTATTTATTTATTTATTTATTTATTATTTTATTTTATTTTATTTTTTCCCCCCATGTGGGACGTATTAGCAGTAATTTGCATGCAAAACTTAGAGGATAGGCTTCTAAATTAAATATATAAGTTATGAGTTAAATATATACTAGTCACATAGATAGATTTGCGATGTGTTTAATACTCGTGTAGTTAAGATACAGCATACAGGATAAACACAGGATAATATGAATTATTTTTTGTTATCAGTCAGTAAGTGAAAACATTTCTCTTTTAGGTGATCTTACAGCAATAGGGCATTTGAGACCCCAAACGCCTACCCTTCTGAAACCAAGTGCAGTGACAGAGCACCCTGTCAAAACACACGGCAGACGCTACCTTCCTCATCAACATGGAAAAGAGACCATCTACAGGCCTCACATACAACACATAGAGCCTGTTCTCACTGAGTGAGTGCCTTTCCGTGGAGTAAAAGACATACTTACATCACGATACACACTACTGATAAAATATTCAATATTGCTTGTTGCTAAATGAGCACTAATTATTATTCAAATGAAAAATCCTGCCCACATGAGTCTTACGTTGTTATGTACTAAAATAAATGAAATTATTATTGGCCATTCCAAAAATAAATGAATAAATAAATACATAAACGAAAGAATCAGGCTTAAATCTCTGCAGCCTGTGACCAAGACTCACGTGTTAGATCAAATTCTCCCTCTAGCATGATTTAACAAAAGTATAATTGAGTCGATCATAGCTTATATCATGTAAGCTTTCCAGCCTTCAACAATTCTGACATTGCTCCGTAATATTTGAATGCCTTGTAAACAGAGGATGAAACAATAAAACAATATTTATTGATCGATAGTTTTATGATGGATTGACTGGAGAAATGAACTGCCAGTGCATATGTGGCTGAGGAAACTGAATGGGAAGTTTACTCAACTGTCATCGTTGTTAATATTACTTGCTCATTACCATTGTCACCATTTCTTTGTGACAACAAAGTAGGCGAAGGAAGGGGCCAGTTGCCGGACTGAAGGGAAATTAATTAATAAAGATTAACTTTGTCAGAAATTGTATTGTTGTCTGAAAACTGTACTTACACTGTTGGTTGGAATGTGCATATCTGGTTTTTATTATTATTTTATAATTAGAACATTCCCTCTAAAGTGCAATACCATACATTCCTAAGTAAACCATGAGAGACCATTAAATCAGATGTTTTTCAAAGACAGTGAGTTGTGTATAGTAACCACTAATAATGAAATGTCTGAGTAGCAAAATCAAAATACCAATGAAACCCCTGTAGGGGGGGTGTAAAATGAGAACAGTTGGGATGTTGCTGAGTCAGATGAACTGGCAATCAGTCTTACTGAGTTTGGGTGAAATTGGTAATATATTTAGTGATCTGATTTACTTCTGAAACACTTAAGATGACACTCTCCCTTCTCCCTTGGCAATTGAAAAACACTGAATGAGCTGAATTATTCTAAATTCACTGTGTGATGGGAAAGGGATGGATTTCTGCATACCTGAGTTTCTTCTGTCTCATTTACTTATTTTCAGAAGTGGCCCTGACTGGAAATCCCGTCGGCGTTGGCTGCCCGAGCCTCGCTACAGTAATGCTCCCTTTCCTCATATCAAAGACATCAAATTTCCACTTGGAACTAGGCTGATGAGGCCCTTTCCTCGTGAGTGATTTTAAATCCATTGGCAAAGCTCCTAACACCTCTGTGTTTCTCATTGCCTCGAATCCGGCTCTCTGGAGCTGCATGGTATGAGTGAACGTGAGCTTTAGGTCGACCTCTTCTGGTGGGTGTCTGTTATGTTATGTCATGCTATAATGCCTCTCCACTTCACGTTTAGTTTCCATTAAATAATTTTCTTAAATACCCTCACTAATTTACCTCAGTACCATAAAATAAACATTTGAGTGCTAAGGAAGTAAAACTGACTGTTCTTCTTGAATATTTCCTCCATTTGAATATTTTTTAAGAGGCCAACATGGTGTCTCGTTCCGAATGGACATTTTATCCCAACTTTGGCCAGCCAACGACTTGTCACGTGGGCAAAAGATGCATATTTGATGGTTTTAAACATTGTAGGAGCCTGAGGAGCTCCTCTGAGACAAGCCTGGAGTCTCTGATAGTAAGGAAAAAGCAGGGTAGGTGTTCTTTATCATTACCACACTTTTAATAAGTGTATCCTGCTGAAGTGGCATTTAAACTGACATTATGGCAACAAATTAGAAAAATTTGTTGTTTTTTTTGCCTCATTTTACCTCAAACTCATGCTGTTGTAAAACAATGTAATTAATTTTATGTTTCAAATGACTACGGTTATGTAAAACCAGTATGTATAATAACTTATTTTCCCCTTCATTCTCCTTTGCAGCCAAACCCACTTGCGACACGAGTATGGGTTCCAAGCCTTATTTCTCACCAGAGTACAGCACTGATTTTCACAAATACGGCTCAACATTACCGATAACATTTGGGTTAGTAACGAAGGTCATCGGGCTGCAATAGAATAGAAACCGCCATGAAGAAGTAACAAAAAACAAACGCCACAACGAAACCTTCCACCATAGTGAGGGCGAAGCAAAACTAGTTTCCTAAAAAATCCAGGACACCTTCGAGGCACTCATCTCTTTTACACCCTGCAGGCTACACAGTCCGCAGGGTCCATGACAATTCATCCTCGACAAAGCCCGA
>JAOYSI010000843.1:0-17757 GCA_025775065.1 Hiodon alosoides
CTGGTAGTCACATCTATGTGTATATACACACCGTCACTATTGTCTATTTAGCTACTGAGGAGAGCAGTAAGCGTTCTCAACACTTTGTCAGTTTTCTTTTCTTTTTTCACCCAGAATACCTAATATATAGAGTATATAATCAATAAATCAATCAAATACAATTTTTATACAGTGCTTTTCACATGTTTCCATGTCACAAAGACACTTTACATACAAAAAAATACAATACGTCCCAGGCCTGACCCCCCAAAAGCATGCCAGTGGCAGGGAGAAACATTGACAGGAACCCGTCTTAAAGGGGGAGCCCATCCTCCGCTGGCTGGCACTAGGAGCTGCATTAAAGAATTTAATGTCTATATATACATAATATGTTGTATATATTTAAATATATGTATAGTGCCTCTGTTAAAGCAACTTTTTGTAAGGACTAAGGCATAGGCAAATGAGTACTTTTGTTTATAAAGTTATTCTTTGCTGGAAATGTAAAATTTTCCACCGTACACCTTTTCTTGCTATTTCGAGTTCATGTCACATATCAGTGAAATCTGAAATAACCTAATGTACATAAGATTTGAATTTTATACATGTCAGCACTGAAATGGTTACCAAAAATCAACAATTTGTTTCATATATTAACATTTATATATATATATATATATATACTCTCAGTATGTATATATACTCTCAGTATGTACTTGTACTTAGAGCGGTTACATATTAAAGAGACATCCCAAAAAATTCCTAGTAACATGGCCTGATTGGTAAGTAGCTATAAACATTCCAGGGTAGCACACTGTATGAATAGTTACCGGTGTAATATTTAAGGACAGCATGCATATCAGTGAATACTTACATATATATCTGCTCCATAAAATCCATCCTGGTATACAACACTGGAAAGAACAACACTGCTAGGTTTAGTTTGATTTAAACAAAGCAACGCAAATAGACAAATAAATATAACTGGGTTGTACAAATTAGTGCATTTTTCAATTTTGGGGTAACTGGTGATTTGAACAATGTAGGTCAATGAAATGGAGGTATCAATAGATTTTTTATCTGAAGCTCAATAAATTCAATGCATTTTTTCCAGTTTCCCCATCATTTTCAATATGAATCTCACTCCTCTCATTGCATTAATTTCACTATTCTCACTTTTCAACAAACGAAAAATTAATTAACTGCTTGTTTTAGTTGTTAAGCACACAATGTGTTATGGTTGGGATGAAGCTAATTTCAAAATGTATACATTGTTTCTACCATCCTCCACAGTTGAAATGAACAAAAAACGAAGTTCCCTTCATTTGTATGGAATAAGAAACTTTGCAAAATGTCACCTTTATGAATAGTGGGAACTAACTTTCAATTGTTTCTCAAAGGTTTTAGAGGTTCATTATTACCAGACCTTTAATGGCACAACCCCCTACAGACAATAGATTGAGCCATGAATCTAAACCTCATCACTAAGTAGTTTAACACTATATTGTCATGAAACATAATTGGAAGCATAGTAGAACCATAATAAATAACCACAAAGCTAAAGTGTTAATAATTTACACATGTTGATGTAATAATAGTTTATGGGTATTGCAGAGATGTATGGACCTTTAGTGTACAGTTGCAAACTGAAAGGACCAGATTTACTCACTCCTGTTTACAGGATCCAATCTCTGAAATAATTTACATGACATAACATGTTGGGTTGTGCCAATATTTGGTATTATTGTATATAGTTATATTCGACCATTTGGAAGATTTTTATAGATATCATCAATAATGTCACCAATCCTAAAATAAACATATCTGATCAAATAAATAAGCTTATAAAGTGTACTTCATTTATACATTTGACATGCACACCCTCTCAGGCTGGGGCAAATTTACACTAAAAGCAATGTTGATATTAAACAAAAAGACTAAGAAGAGACATAAATGGGACAGTTTATTGTTAATGTGATATCACTATATATTGTGAATAAATGATTTAATGTAGCCTTGCATTTCTCAATGTCGGTTAACTTTAAGTTAGCAAACTAGCCTATTAGGTAGCTGTTTATATCTTGTGATATAACTGATTGATAAGTTTAGCTTAAACCTGGGTTTGCTGGCTAATGTAACTAGATTGCAATGATAGGTTATAGCTGATGATGTTTGTTTTTTATATCGTGCAGCACTAATTTTTCAAGTGGTTTATTTTAACTGTATAGTTAAGAGGCACAAGATATTCCGTCTCTATCCACTTGCAAGCGCTTGCTGTTTCTCTTGAAATATCCAATACCCAAACATGTGATGGTTCAACATTTTTATTCTTTCTTGCAAAAAAGTTTTTTTTTTTTTAAAACTCTAATGAGACTAAATGATTCCCCATGGTAAAAAAGATACAAATCCAAAAAAAAAATTTAATATCATTATCACGGTATGAAATTTACAGTATCGGCTCAACCGTATGATACTGAAAATGCCTTAAAGCCAATGTAATTTTCCATTATCTTGTGCAAAGATTCTGTGTTGATTTTCATGGTGAGGCAAGCCCAATTCATTCAACTTTGAAGAATAGGCAACTCACCCGCCATATGCAGGTATGGGTGGAGGGGGTGCTGCCGCCCGGAAGGTGTTGTAGACTGTGCGCCCTCGGCCTCTCAAGTGCGCCCCTCTGTAAGCAGCTGCCGCAGTCGCGGCTGGGTATGGGAAGCCTGGCACTGTGGAAATAAAAGGGGCGGGGGGGCATATTTAATTTTCTAACAGTCAGCTGAGACCTATCCCTTCCCAGGGCTTCTGCTCTACATTTACTGTGCCAAACAGTATGATACAGAAATGTTTAAGACTGATTCACCATTAAGCTGTTAATAAAATGTTTAAGTAACATACAGATGATCATTTTTAAGCCCCCTGCTTTTTGCTAATTCAAATAAACTATACACAACCTGCCATTTTTGTTTACGGTGAGTGCAAGTCCGCATCTACCAGTTTCGGTAAAATAATATGCCACATAACCTTTTTGTTATTTTTGCAGATACAATTTTAGTATTGTGATTAGTGAATTTGGCTTTAAATAAACAACGAGTAATATGTTATGCTCGCAAAAAATGATGCTATACATCATAAATTAAATCCGAAATCCTATATTTTACTGATCTCAAAACTTTAATTATCTGCCTGTTGGAATTATCAATAATTGATGGTGTTATTTCATTGTTTCAATGTCTTTACTATTATTATACAATGTAGAAGATAAATTATTCCACAATGTAGGAAAATAAAGAAAAAGATTTGAATTAGTTTTTTGTCTGGTACTATATATATATATATAGCGTAACAAAGCTGATATTTTTAGTAGGGCTGTCATTTCAAAACCCACTTGCTGCCAAGACCAATGCACAGCAATGCATACCTGATGTAACGAGCACAGAGCCTAGACTTCTGAGCAGTGGAATATAGTATTATGGTCTGATGAGTCATTGGGTTCGATTATTACTCTGCATGGAAGAATTACGGCCAAGGAATACAAAGCTATTTTAGGCTCACGATATGGTGCAAACATATTGTTTCTTCAAGACGTTCCCATATTCCAAGACGATAAACCTGCCATTCACACAACTCTTTAAACAAACTCCTTCCATGAGCTCCAAAATCACCAGATCTAAAAATCATTGAACCTTCATGGGAAGTTTTTTCGAATCTCTCAATGAACGGGAGGCTTTCCTTTTTGAAGAATACCAAACTATAAACAATTCAAAATGTGTATGAAAGTATTCCAAGATTAATTGAATTGATTGAACACCTTTTTAATACATATTCATATATGGTCATTATTTTTATCTACACCCTATATATGATTTAATCGAGAAACACATTTAATCGAAAACTGAACACGAATACTTACCAGATAGTAAAAATACAGTATTGTCTTTCTTTTTAAAGCAGAAAACATCTGATATCACACAATATACAAGAAGACGTACAGCAGGGAAGACAGTGAGGGGTATAAACAAGAGAGTTAAAAGTTTTACTGCTGTGGAATACATTAAAGCGCGACATATGCCGAAACCAACAGGAGGCAGATTCTGCAACAGGCCATAAAAGTATACAGCTGGTTTATTGAGCTGTTATTTTTCTAATTTGCTCTATGTTTGCAGTTTTAAGGGAGATGGACCATATGTCCACTGATAAGGGCTTTCCGGTATGCTGTCTCTTTTTCCATGAAAACCCAGTAGAGTTCACATATCCATTTTAAGAGGGAACTGTTAAAGACCTGCAGGCTTCTTTTTCTTCTGTGACTAATTTAATATCTATACCCTGTAATTATTTCACTGAATATTTATTTTTACATCAAAGGATTTCTATCAATTTCTAAAACATGTCAGGAATATAACCCATTTTTGGTTCATTACAGCTCCAAAAAATTTGCTGCACCATCCATGAAGGAGGAGCACAGCATATGTCAGCTCTCCTTACGAAGAGCCAGGCTCATTTTCCATATATTAACACACGTTGAAAACGTGACATACATGCAGCATAAATTAATTGCACTAACAAAGCGATTGCAGGGTATCTTAGGTTTTTTTTAAAAAACAACATAAAGAAATATAAATTTTATGTAGCGAGTCATCGTAAGTCATCAACAAGAAAAAGGTAATTCATGAATAAGACAAGCTTGTACTACAGGTAATTCATTATTTTTGCTTAATTCTCTTTGTAGGTATCTGAATCCATGTTTTCATTAAACCTTTTTTTCAAATGCCAATGAAAGCCTGTGAGACAAACTATAAACAAGTCTCAGAAAGACGATGGTTAGATTCCTATTACATGCTATCCAATTTTAAGTACCTCGTTCCAATAGTCTATAGTTTAGTCTTCTAAGAAATGTAGCCAGTGCATTTTTTGTTAAGAGTTGTTGAAGAATTGAATGGTGCAAAAGAAAAAAGCATGGAATTTCATTGGCAGCCTCAATTTCTTCCTTTTTCAGCTTTATAACCAGGTGCTTTTCTATTCCCATATATTTAATCACACACTAGACACACATTTTGGACGCACTAAGAAAAAAAAATTCTAATTAACGTTCAATTTTAATTACCTCTCTACACACGTACTGGTAATTCTTCAATCCTCATTTCACCATGTCATTTTCACAACTCCTACTCTGTCATTATATAAGAGCAGTAGCCAATAACTCGTATTTGTTTTTTATTAATTTATTTTAATTATATTTTTTTCATAGCCATAGCTGTCAGTTGTTTGTCTAATATGCAAAAAATGATTATATATATATATATATATATATATATATAATGTACAAAATTCATATTCACCTATGAAGCCAACTCTCTTTTTGAGAGACAATAGATGATTCCTGAAGCCTTCTCTACATGCTGTGTTTTGGGCAATTTGTGATTAATTACCTCTCAGCAAAATTACATTGCTGGGGGAAATCAGCATTGCTCTGATTAATTAACTTTTTATGTGAGCTAGTTGCTTGCAAAACAGAATCAGTGAAAATTTAATTCTATCACAGTTCCTCCTTTAAAGTAAATATGATAATTAGTCAGAGACCAAATACTCAAAATGATTTACCTTTATAATGCTTGTGTGTTTTTCAAGAATAGTATTAGTTAGTATTTACTGGTCAATGGGAAAATACAAACAATAATTAATTGATGTAAAATTATTATTATAAAATATAGAAATATAAAATTTTAAATATGAGAACAACCAGAAAGCAATTCAACTACTGAGTGGGAGTAGCAACAGGAACCTTAAGTTGAAAGCATAATTAAAACTATTCACACCCCTAGGTATCTGCTGGCAAAACACAGCAAATGTGTGTTATCTGCAGAAGTTTCAAGTAGCATTCATTGGGTCCCTGTCTCCATGGGGCATATAATGAGGTAAGACAGCAAGCACGGAAATCCTTCAGAGACATCCACCATCATACCAAAGACAGAAAGAGTAATTGATCTTCACCAGAAGCTGAATCTATTTGTGGACACCATAGTGCCCATAATAAAGAAAGCATTTGCTACCTTACCATGAATACATAGGGGAGTATAGCCTTTGCTCAGGTTTCAAACTTTGCTCCGAATAAAGGGAATTCTGGCCACTCAAGGGCAGGGTGTACGGTGTACATTTTAGGATAGCTTCATAGTAAGACGTAGGCCAATCATTCATCAGCCTTCGCTAAGTGAAACTTCTTGAAGTTAGTTCTCACTCATCGTCAAGTCATTTTGTCACAATCGTGGCTCTCCGTCAAAAAAAGTTTAAGGCTGGCTTAAGGAATGTGTGGAAGAACAACAGCAGTGGCAGATAAAAGCATGGGCAACGTGAAACACATTGGCTCTGAATATTTTCTGAACTACTCACATTCACTTCAATAATACTGTATAACGATGGGCTATAAACTATGCTTGAATACACTATATCAATAGTGTGGGCTGTTAGGGTGTGTGGAGAAAACACAAAGAAAAACAATAAGACAGCAAAACAACAAGAAATAATAAAAAAGCATTCCTTTTTATCCAAAGGGGATTTTACCCTATTGAGTAAACATGATACATGGTAAGGATACGTGCTCCTATGGACACAGAGGTATCAAAAAGATATGGCACAACAGAGTTTATTCATCTTCCAATAAATTGCTTTAAAGCCCCCATCGAGGGCCCACTCCCTGCAACCACAGCCCTTTCAGTCACAAGGATGCCTGGCAATGTGCATTCCAGACATTCCACTGTTTGGCAGAATGCATAATAATGGGTTAATCTCGACAAAACCTGTACTAGATTTAACAACATAGTATATTGCACCATTATGAACAGTGCTACATAAAGTTCCTCGCCCACAAGGGATCACACAAATTCCCAGAAGTGACTTTGAGCCCTACTCTGCCATTGTGGGTGCAGCATTAAGAGAGCATCAGGCCGTGATGCAGGGGAACCTGTCTGGGGTAAAGTGCGATCAGCTCTGGGTACCAGGGATAAAGGAGGTGACACAGAAAACAGGGGCATGGTGCAGGAATACAGAAGAAACAATCTGAAATACTAGAGAACCATGCAGAGGCATAGTGGAGGCGGAGTGTGTGGGCCTCCTGAAGCCAATGGTGTAAGTTTGGATGCGGGAGCTATTGTTGTCAGAGGGGGCAGCGACGGGGGTCCCTGGGGTTTGAGGTGGCAAAGAGGCCAGAGAGTTTAGGGCATTCTGCTTCTGGGGGCTGTAAACCCAGACCAGCTCCCTAGCCTCAAAGTGCCGACTCTAGGTGCACATATCATAATTCCTCCATTGTCTCACACAAGCATTCACGAGCTGCACTCTAGCAAAGGTGTGGGCTGTGTCTAGGCGGTCCTGCAGGTGGCCTGCAGGTGTGCAGATCTCATGCCCCAGTATGACCAGTGCAGGGAAGGATGCATGAGTCCTGGTTGATGGAGTTGTGTACCATGAGCACCAGGGGTAGATGTGTGTCTCAGTTAAGCTGATATTTAACAGTGAGGATAATCAACTATACTGCCATTGTCCAGTTAAACCTCTCGACGAGGCCATCACTATGTGCGCCTCTGGAGATGCAGTGGGGTGGTATGTAGGAGTCTTCTGCATGCTGATACTCATACTCATACATGGTGTGGCAGGCACTGAAAAATTTCTCCCTCTGTCCATCTTAATGGACTCAGCAGCACCAAATCTACTAAACATACTGTCCACTAGAGCACACAAGAGTCTGTGCCTCCTGATCAGAAGCGTACCCCTCAGGCCATTTAATGAAATAGTCCATGGCAGTTAACACAAAGTGATTACCTCTGTCCAGACAGGGAAACGGCCCCATGATATCAACTCCCACTCTCTCCATAGCCCCCACGAGAATTGCTGGAGCTGAGCATGGGACCATCGCGGGATCGTTTCTAGGCCGCGCAGCTGTCACAGCAACAACAAGTCCCCCACATCCTTCTTGAATCACCCCATGTAGAAATCCTGACAAACACGGTAGTGAGTTGTCTCAACCCTATAGCTCCATAGGAGGCCTTAAGCACTGCCTCCTGTGCCTCCACACACTGACACAGTGGTTGCAGATCTGTGTCATGCTTCTGTTGCTGCTTCCACTCAGCAGTGCTGACCATCTGCAGCATACAAGTGTCAGTATTCAGGACAGGTAGTAAGGCCAGGTGGTATCCAGGAAAGGTCACATGGTGTGACCACAGGGGCCTTGGTTAGGGTTCTTTGTAGGATGAACCTTCTTGTCACTCCTCAGTCTAAAGAAGGGCCTGTATTTCTGCACTAGGTGTAAGACTGGGGCAGCAATGCAAAAGCCACTTAAAAAACCCCTGTCCAGCTGCTGCTACTCAGTGTGGGTGGGACAGTCCATGTAAGCCTACATCTTAGTCATCGATTGTTCTGATGCCCTCATGCCCAACTTATGCCCCAAGAAAGCCATCTCACTCCTCGGGAAGTAGCACTTCTTAGAGTGAAGCATCAGACCTGCGGCTGCCACTTCTATCCTGCACATGCTGCAGCACTGCCATGCTGGAAGAAGGCCATCCTGGTGGGGAGTGCCTGCCAATACCCCGTCCATCAGTGGCAGGCATGTTTCAAAGGCCAATGCTAAGAATTCGAAACTACTATAGTCCTCTGTTAGCGCAGAAAGTGGTCTTAGGCCTAAAACAGAACGCCTTCCAGAGACAGGGGTCCAGGGGACCAGTAAGGAGAACCAGGAAGTCTAGAAACTCATTTTGTGCAGAGGGTAGGAGCCCTTCCATGTCCCCTCATTCAGTCGTTATAAACATCACTATCTGGATGACTATATTTTTGTCCAACCACACCCCTGTATAAGCTGAAAGTTTAAATTGGACTTCCAAAATGCTTCCGAGTCTACCTTCCCCAGAGTATTTCATGGTCATGAAGGTGACCGGTGCCACGTGGTATCAGCACTGCTGTTGTTGTTTACATTTAGTTAGACTTTCGTCCCATCAGGATGTGCTGACGTCAAAACATCCTGGCATAAGTCCTCGGCTTGAAATTACCCCTGCTGCCATTCTCTATCATCGTAGCAATCTCCCTCAAGTGGGCTTAATTCCACAGCAAGGTCCTCCAACGTCAGCCCAGAAGCACCCTCACCATAGCAATCCGCCTCCTCCTCCTTCATAACCTTTGGGTAAGCCCTGGGAGGTGTTTTCTTACTCATAGATAGCTAACATAACTAACAGATTTGCAGACTAACTAGCAGCACTTAGTTTTCTTCTGACACAAAATGTAACAAACTAACTAACACATATAGAAATAGTATGACATGGACACAGATGATAGAAGTTACCAAATCAAATGGGATATTATAATAAAACAAGCTCATGCTAAAACAGAACAGAATTAAGTTATGAATTCAGACCTGCGTAATGGGGACAACAGTTCTAAAATAAAAGAGAAATTGACTGTCTTGACCTTTTCTTGGCCTCCCTCGAGAGCCCACCCCCAGCGGCCACTGCCCTGCCAATCACAAGAATGCTCGGTAACACACATTCCAGACATTCCTGCTTGGCAGACAACCGAATAAATGAGGTGAATTGAATCGCCGGAAACCTTTACAACATTGAACAACATAAAACGTACTTTTCAATCAACTATCTGATATTGAGTTATGTTTGTGATTACTACCAAAATCACAGAGATTTGGCTGAGCCTCAGATGTGTTTAAATCCTAGAGATGTTCCTGAAGAAATGTTTATTTTACCCGTATTGGTGGAACATCTGAAAATATATTATATTATATCCTTTAAGCATGTGGGTGTACAAATACTTACGAAGAAAGAAATATTCATCCTTTGACTTAAGGAGGGATGTAGTACCACTTGACTTTGACTGAGAACCGACTTTGGAAAGTTACGTTTAGGGAGGGCTGACATACCAGTTGTCAACTAGGATTGACAAATGACTGGAGTAAGGATGACAAACGATGATGTCCTAAACTGTACACTATACGGATGAATGGTCACTCAATTAAAATTCTAATTTAGTCAATATTAAAAATACCCACTTTACTGAAATATTAGAAACGTAGGATAAAGTAGTTTCGAAGAAGACTAGGTGGATGGTTAAAGCAGAGGAATGGCAAACAGTATTGTTTTGATATTGTGTGAAGTAAGGTGGTTTGAACTCAATAAAACAACAAGCAAAAGAAACCAATGAATCTGGCAGAGTAGAAGAAATTCTCCATGGAGGAATGGTCAAAAACCCCTAAGCAAATATACCACAAGCAGATTAAACATTACAGGAAGAGTAAAAGTAAAAGACACATATAAAATATTAGGAGTTAAATAACTTTGGTGTATGTGCTTTTTAAATACCACAATATTTGAAAGAAAACAGCTTGTTTCAGTAATAGCTCTAACAGAAATATATATAAATATATATTTAATTTTTTTACGGCCACTTTTGGATCTCTAAGCATTCTGGGAATAATCCAATAAACAGCCATACAGTATAACTGTCGGCTGGCATTTCCAATTCCTTGGTCACTGGGGCCTGTAGTTTATTGTTTTAATATCCGCAGACATTAAAAAAACATCACAAATGTGAAACCTCTAAGTGCCCATTATGTATTTGCTTCTCAAAATAAATAAATAAATAAATGAATAAATAAATAATAAACACAGGAGCATAATGGTGACGTTCAGTACTTCTAAATTGTTTCAAACACAAATATATCATTTCCCGATATCTGAGAGGAAGCAAATTCCCTGTACTGTGTTGTTTCTTTTGTGTGCAGATGGCATCACTGACCCACATGATAATTAGTCCACATTTAGTGATAAAGATACCAGGCAAGAGTGGGCACAGGCCTAAGGGCAGCACCCCACTGGGAGGCCAAAGTGAAGGCTATCAGAGGGAAGAAAGGAAGAATTGCTCATTATAGTCAGAACGGCGGCAGATTTTGTATGACTGTGAGCCTACTGGTCCCGCTGCTGTGATCAGAGGCAATCTAAAGGGCAGCGAAAGTTAAGGTCTGATCTCTTGAGCTATAGCTCTATGAAAGCCTAAACATGTGGTAGGGAGAGAAAGCCCCACGTGCACACAATAGGACGCGACACTTCCTTAGTAGCAGAACACAGTACTACGAATAGTATGCACTGGATTTTATCGATCTTGTGATGTGCACATAGACAGTGGTAAAAAATATCAGGCACAGAGTTTACACTACATGCATATGTTGTACTAGTCATATTGAAACAGTATAGTATATTTAAATAGCCAAATCAAGTAAACAAAAAAATCACATACAAAGCTAACCGAAGGGGTAAGTATCCAAAGAGTGAGTATCACACATCTAATTGTTGTCAAACTTGTATTTCCTAGACTGTCAATGCCAGACTGCATGGCCACTGATCAGGGGCACTACAGCAGAAGAAAAATCTTCACTAGGCTTATAATTTTATAATCATCCATTTCATTTGATCACAAGTGAGAGAAGGAAAACAAACGCAGAAAACAAATAAAGAGAAGAAAATTCATTAGTACTGGAGCAAAATAATGGCTAATGAGCAAACAATGAATGAGAGTAGGCCCTGTTAATTTTTGCGCTTACATCAAAAAAGGGACTCCCAACGGTTTTAAAACAATATAGTTTTTGATATTTGATATTTGCCTCATATCCTTGTGCATATTTTAATGAAGCAGTACCCTTACTTTCAAGTGTTTTAACTTTTGAAAGTATATCCTCTTTTTTCTTTTTGATAATTAATAACACTCAGGGTTCTGTGAAATTATTTAGTAGGATTAATAGCTACTAATCTGGAACCCCATTTTGACCATTAGACTTAATTAAAGAAGCTGATGGAAAAGTTTTATCAGAAAATTATGCACTGAAACATACTGGGATGATAACAAGTGTATGAACCAACTTAATCCTGCATTAGTAATTTCTGCTGGTATTTATTACCGTGTATCAAATTTTATTCTGCACTGCACACCAAAATTATGGTTTATTGAACAGTATACACATTGAACAATTAATGGGTTTTATTTCTGTGTCAGCCATAATGCAATCATGGTTGACTTAACATAAGATAGCTAAGAAAGGCCACAATAAAAATAAACTACAAAAGCACACATAGTAATCTTGTCTACTTTGATTGGTAAAAAGCTGTTTTTCAAATTTGACCAAATCAAGTAGACATGCTGAATGAAATGCTGTGTGACGTTTGAACCATTTAGCTAATACAGTCTGAATACGCATAAGTACATCAGGATATATCATTCATATCAGGAGACAATATATTTTGAGACACTAAAGGTCAACACTGTTAGAAGCAATCTTTTTATTTCCCTCGTCTCTTGAAAGAGACTTCAAATAACATGTTTGTTACATCCCAATAAAATGCATTAAAGAAGTTTCTAAAGTGCATTACAGCAGTCAAAGGCATTTGCATCTTCTAGATGCAGTAGGTCTGCAAGATGCAACTTCAGTCAGGAAAGAAATTCAGCATCCAGGACTTTAGTTGATTACTCTGGACAGTAATAAGGTGTCCTGCATCAACCTTGCCTCTTTAAAATATAATGAACACAAGCTATGCAAGCCAGGCTGCCTAAACCATTTACTGTTGGAATCAGTCACTCGGCTGCACACAACAGCAACAATGTTGACTTGCCAGGTGTGATGAGTTTGTGAGTAGCAGTCAGGCTAACATATAGCATATACAATTTTATACAATAACACCGCATGGTAATAATACAAGATGAAATCATGTTGAACATCTTTACCACCACAGTTCCTTTGGAAGTCAGAGCTAATCTAACTTTGATTGAGCAAGCTCAAAACTCTCAAGTAAGAAAAATTTGAATCTTGTACACTCTTCAATGCCCCAATGAGCATAGAGTCGGAATCCCAATAAAGGGTTTAGTAGTGCACATTTTAGTTACAAAATATGAAGTTTCCCCTGGGAAGTTAAAATCACATGCTACAGTTCTACGTTGTGCACAAAAATCTGTATTAACTACTAATAGTAACAGTAATGAAGGTAATAAAAGGACAACATATTTAAATGATTTACGAATAATAAAGCAAGAACCCATCAATGCACTGTGTAAAACAATAGTGAGTGCACATGCCAAAGTATATTGATCTATGCCCCTGTTGTACAGTGCTGTCAAAATTCCATAGGCTATGTAGTCCTGAATAGTACTAGCGTGGACCTTTGTGGCATTAAGAGAATGTCACTCTTCCCTAATTAATTGGTGATGCTGTTGTGAAATGGATTCGGTGGAATTAACGTTGAAAAAAGACTTATACAATACAAACCATCACTGCATGGTAGATGACCACATAGTTACTTTCCTTCCCAAGAGGAAATACAGCTCTTAATCTACTTTTATTTAAGCCCCTCCTTAAATGGACAAAAAGTTATTTTTGGCGGTGGGTTATACTGCTATAAGACTGTGCTGTGCCCCAACGTATGCCTTAGATTTACAAAAAATATTATATCCACAATTATGAAAAAAATCTTGTAAGACATTCTCTTTTGTAAAAAAACTCATATACATCATGATTCTCTCTTTTTTTTTTTTTACTGTGCAATTACTGTTGTCTAATAGCTTTAATGGTAATGTGGGCCTTTGGCTGTGTAGACAAAGTACACGTTTATTGAGCATACCTACACAATCAAGACTTCACCAGGATCTTTCAGTACATTTAAACTACCTTTTACATTTTAAAAGGGTTAGTTAATGGAAATATAAATAAGCAGATCTCATGTCTCTTAATGCAAAAAAACCCTCATTTTTACACCAGTAGACAATGTAAAATGGTGATTTACCGGTTAAATGTAATTTGTTTTCACTTTCTATCGGCAGTACTTTTAATTAATGCATGATAATTGTTTGCAGCAAGAGAAACATAAATATATATATATATATATATATATTTGTTAATTTCCTAGTCAATGTAAAATAAAACCTGTATTTTAGCAGTATTCATCTGGAAAATCTCATTAGATATGCAAGTTGTTAACATAATGTTTAGTCTATAAACTACCATAAAGACCAAGTGGTCTTTAAAAAAAAGAAAAAAAGGCTTTAAGTTAAATTACATTCCTCTGCTTTTGACTTTCATGGCTATGTTATAAGGAGGAACAGCAGGAAAAAGTGAGTTATGTAAATTCAAGTGGTGCATCATATGAATCTTGTTAAGTTTTACAGGGTTATAGCCTCCACTGACGGAATATTTAATCATAAAGATGAGCTGGCTGACATGATCTACAATGTGGTTCAGCCTTACGGCGAGTGTCTTTACTGGCAATCGAGAGCTGGTGATTTTACCATTCATCATTGCCATTTTGACAGCTTTGTAAAACCTTTTGTTTTTTACTTATTTATGAAGATTAAAGATGCCTTAAATCAACTGTTCCTCCAAAGATATATCATTGATATATATAACGTGGCAAAATGTTTCAGTATTTAAGAGTTAGAGAAAAAGGAAGTTTATGTTTTATCTTGCTGTGGCCACACTATCACAAATGAAAGCGAAAAATTCCCATTAGTTTTTTCCAGTTCATCTTGCATTTAATTTCTTATTATCAGCATCAACACACAAAAATTAAATTTCGCATCTATGCAAGCTTATTTCACTTGTAACTGAAAATATGGACTCTTTATTATAGTGACACAAAACATTAAACCAAAAAGTAAATGGAAAATAAATAATAATTTTGTGATGGTATAATACACTCTTAAATGCAATAAACAAACTGAATTTCTTTTATTATCATAATATCATAATTATCACAGAAGGAATTTTGTGCCTGGAAATAGTTACAGAAAAAGAGAGTTTGGCCTTCTGGAAAATCTAATAAATCTATTTGCTTGTTCTATCTCTAGTATACTTTTAAATGAGTGAGGCTTTGTGCTGGGTTTCACTCACACTCATATCTGGCTGGTTTTCAGAGGATTTTTTTGGTTTTTGTTTAACTAGCAGGTTAGGCCAAGGCTAACTAAACTGGAAAATCTTGATGTACGGGAAATAGAGCTAGGGTATAGCAAAGATGTTGATAAAGATAAACCACTTTTTCACTCTAAAGAATGAATGTACCGAGCAACCTGATGTCATGCATTCAACTGCAACTTTTGTGACTTTTGTCCAACAACGGCCATATGCTCAATTTCGCCATCAACTGGACGAGTAGTACAATGCTTTCAACGAATAATTTCATAAATTGCCCTGTAGTTCTCAGAAAACCTAAAACGCGCATGTGAATGTTTTTAACATTTTAGAATGTTACTCTTGAAATCAACATTTTTTTTCCCGTTATATATAAACTTTGAATGATACCACCAATGAAACATACGAATTATAATAAAATATTTTAAAAGATAAAAAAAAAAAAAAATGGTGTATCTGTAAATATTAGTTGTTAATTAACATTGTTATGGAAAAAAAAAGCCTAAATCCATTTGACAAAACACAATATTTAATAGAATAAGGTGTATGTAGAATTGTTTGAAATGTATGAAGGGAATCTGAAAGTAGTCCAACTTGACAGTGCTGCCCAACTAGTTGATGGCAAAATCAGACATATAGCTGGTGATATAATCTGCCTCAATCTGATTTTATGGAGGCATAAAATGAGGTAAGTACTGAGAATTCATCATGTGAGAAAAACACAATTTTTGGGAAAGTAGGATGATGTCGGACAAAGGTATCGTGAAAATAAGGAAACAATGAAATGTTAGAAAGCAATTGTTAATGAATATCAGAGCATCATCTTCATGTTTCACCTTACCTGCATAGAACTCTGGGCTGTAGACTGCACCCACCACAGGATTCAACTTCCAGCCTGAAGACAGAAAGGCATTGTATTTATATCTGCCAGTCTTAAAGGTTTAATATAACCATGAGGTGACAAACACCTATTCAAAAAACAAAAACAAAACAAAAACAACAACAACAACCTTAGTAAAAGCAACAGAACACTAGACAAGTCTTAAAATATTGCCCCTCTGAAATAACTCAGATAGGACGGAATAGGCGGAATCCTGATAGGCATAGGCAGAGCTCAAAGAAAAGCAGTCCAACCAATGGATGCTATGATGGAATGACAATTGGTAAGGGAAGTGAATATGACAGATGCCTCTCAGGTTTTAACTTCTACTAATAGCCTCTCAATTTGTCCAAGAAAAATCCACAGCTATGCCGGTAGATGCTTACAGCTGAACGGTCTAATTTTTCATCCACACTCCCACTCCTTTTTTTTTTCCTTCTTCCCAATGGCCGCATCCGCCTACCTTTCTCTGAGCTGTCGAGGCCCAGACTCCCATTTATCATGGAAATAACAGCAATTAAACTTTACTTTGTCTGGTCAGTGAGCTGTGTGCTAGCCCATAACTGTGCGGGTTAATCATGTGTGATGGGAACTGACGAAATGCTGTCTGAGGGAAGTCCAGAGGAAGACCACAGATCGGATTCAGATTGCAAACAAGCTACCCCTCTGAGGAGCCTATCGATTACCCTCAGGTCACAGGGTTTTTTTGTCCGTCCATCATTCTATCTCTTCATTTAATATTCCACGCCTTTCATCTTTGAAAATATTTATTTCACACATACAATCTGCTGAATAACCATGTTTTCCTCTCTAATTGCAATATAACATCTACATTTAATTGTGATGCATCACAAGTTCACCCAATGAGGCCCATTTAAGACTGATCTAACCTTTTCTAAAAAATTATATTTTTAGCTTTAATGGAACCAGCAAAGGATTATTAAACAGTATGGCCGTGGTTAACATTTATTTTAAATGGATAAAAGTACACCCGGAACACTAAAACACTTTAAAATACTAGTCCAACATACTTTTCAACTTTTGCAAAGTCATTCCATTAATATTTTACACTCTACTGCATGCTTATGAAACACCGTAACTTAAAGGAGCTCCTACAATAGTTTACACAGAAAATTATATGAATATTCTTTTTAGAAATTAATTTACTGCATATAATATAATGAAAGGATACAGACAGGGGCTTTTAAAATCCCCCGTAAAATGTTTTAAAAAGTAGGCATCTCATATCATTGCCTTTCCAAACCACTTCCAAATCCCAACTAGATTTTTTAAAGCCTTTAAATTAAAGGCACTCATTTGTCAGCAGGGCATGTACAGAGACGATTGGTCCAAATGTCCAGTTAGACAATACAGAAGTCACTGGATCAAAGCTTTGTCAATCCATTCAATGTAATGAAAAAAAGTGAACATGACAAGTGACTTGACTAAATATCATTCTGAAAATGACTGCTTGTTCTCATAGTGCTCAAAGGCAAGACAAGGCTTGTTTATCTTTGAATACCTTTATATAACAAACCTAGCTTCAACCATGTTAGGGACAAAGCTTCTGTTACTTACCATTTGCATAAGGGTTGACTGTCTTTTTATTTGTCATTACCCGTGCTGTTGCATTGTTAACCTAGGCGTGAAAAAGATGGTATCAGTGTATTTAAAAAAAGAGTCTTTGGCACCGGCAAAATATTGGAATACTTAAATGCATAACTGCATGCATTAGTTTCATTACAGTATATTTATTAAATATAGAAAGGTATCAAAATAAACTTTCTTCATTATGATAATTTTCATATCATGAAAATTCAGTTACATTTGACTAAAACAGCAATTCAGTTACATATCACTGAAAAAGGAATATCATACCAACAATTTTAAAGACATAAAAAGCAAATAAAAAATGTGATTGCATGTTGTAAAATGCATGCGTTATATATTAATGTTTACTATGTCAGGTGTATAT